>JANHGO010006872.1:0-20781 GCA_024606505.1 Aquila spilogaster
TAACTTGGAAACAACAAAGCAAGAACACCTGATTGTACTTCCTGGAACATTTTCTATATTCCCTCCAGAGCCGTATTAATTCGGATAATAGATAATAAGAAAAGCTTTTTGGTGGCAAGTCTTTCATATCTGTACTGTATCTGTCTGGGATGGAGTTAATTTTCATTGTAGAACATCATATGATGCTGTCTTTCAGATCTACGACAAAAACAGTGCTAATAGTACACCAATATTTTTAATATTGCTGAACGGTGCCTGCTGACATACTAGTAGGAGAGATAATTAGTTGATTAGAGTGTAAATATTGTTGAATAATTATGATGATCCATAGGAACTTTGTGATGAGACATCAATTTAGGAGAATAATGAAGGTAAAATCAGAATAGCAACATAATGCGACAATGGAGACAAAAACCTTGTGTTTGAGAGATTACCTCTAATCCCCCAACCTCCATGCAAGGAAATTGAGATGATATTGACAAGAATGAAGGGTAGGGAGGAGTAAATTAACCTGATTCTGCAGATATTCAAGAGACATGGATAAGGAAAGTACTAGTGTTCCTATCAGAACTCAAAAGCTAAATGTCTCTTTGCAAAGTCTCAAGTCTATACTGTGAAAAGACAGTGAATTTTTGATTCAGTCCCTCCAAAAACAAAGTGCGCTATACTTAATGCAAATTTTCTGTTTAATCGGCTAAAATTCCTACTTATCCATTACCAATCTTACGATATGTTCAAAGTTATTTACTATATACTTTAATGATATTAGTATGCATACTTCTGAGAGATCAGAACTAGAGAACTTTTCACTGTTCAGTTTCGCATTCCAGGCTCAGGTGCAGGGAATCTCAAGCAGTATCTACGTAGCACCATTCAGTTTTTCTCAGCTGCCATGTTGAGCTTAAGTACTGTCATGGTTTCATGATTTTTGTTATCAGTATTCCGCATCATAACATCATGTGAGGCACTGTGAGTTAAAGAGTTAATGATTCAGTTCCATGGATCGTCAATGGTTCCAGGTATAGCTGCTTCAGAAGAGAAGAGAAGAACTACGTTCCCCAGAGGACTTTGCGTTGCTTTACGTTTTTCCGTTTTCCGCTCAGAGGGAAAGATAAAACTGTTGGCAAGTCACGGGATCGCTCTCTTTTCCTTTTCGGATCATCAGAGCAGTGTGCTCCCTAGCTGTCTCGCCTTCAGCGGTAGCGTAAGCCTTCGGTTTTCGGACACTCTCTCTCTCATTTCCTTAGCCTCAATTCCAATTATATTGTATTATATTGTGTTATTTTGCATTCCGATATTTTTTTCAGTAAATTAGCTTTCCTCTTCAGATCGTTGCTGCTGTTTTATTTTCAGGCCCATCTCTCTTTTCCCTTTTCCCTTTCCCCCTCCCCTTTCCCGGGGCGTGGGCCTGTGGGTCCCCTCGTCCCCTTCATCACAGAACCAGGCTGAACTAGACCTTAAACCATTGACAACTACATAGCCGAAAATTATGTAATTCTGTTATTACTTCATCTGTGCTTCATCAGATTTATAATGACATTTCACAATGTGTAACATGAACAACTGAATTCTATTTTAGGCACCTCTATGCTAGGAGGCTTTACTGCCTTATAGAGACAAGTTTTTTTGGCAGTTTTTCATCCAGTGTTTTGTGGTCTAGTTGTTGTTATTTGACCTAGAGTGGGAAGATCGAAATTCAGGATTTTGTGGGAAGAGTTACAGAATATAAGTTCGTAAGTGTGTAAGGAGTCCAGGAGACTCCTGGAGTGTGTTGAGTATAACTTCCTGATCCAGGTAGTGGAGAAGCCAGTGTAGAGAGGGGTGCTGCTGAACCTTACTATTACAAATAAAAAGGTCTTATTAGGGATATGAAGGCTGGGGGCAGCCTAGGCTGCAGAGACCACGAGATAGTGGAGTTCAGGATCTTGACTGGAAGAAACAAGGTCATAAGTAAGAATGTAACTCTAGACTTCAGGAGAGCTAACATCAACCTCTCCAGGAACCTACTTGGAAGTATCACTTAAGTTAGAACATTGGAAAATAAGAGAGCCCAAGAGGGTTGGTTAACATTCAAGCACTGATTCATCCAGTCTCAAGATTAGTGCAAACCTTATAGTAAGAACTCATGTAAAGATGGCAGGAGGCCTGCAGTGATGAGCAAGGAGCTCCTGGAAAAATGGAAATGGAAGAAAAATTTTATGGAATTTGGAATTTGGCCACTTGGAAGAAATACAGGAATAATATCAGTGCATGCAGAGATGGGAAAAGGATGAATGAGGTCCAGTTGGGATTAAATCTGGTGTGAGAGGTCAAGGACAACAAGAAAGACTTTTTAAAATATGTTGATAGCAAAGGAAAACTAGAGAAATGTGGGCCCCCTGCTGAGTGAGGTGGATGCCCTCATAACGAAGGACACTTAGAAGGCAGAGTTACTGAATGCCTTATTTGCTTCAGTCTTTACTGATAAGACTGACCCTTGGCAATCCCAGATTCTGAAGGTAAGAGAGAGAGTCTGGCCCCTTAGTCAAGGAGGATTTGTTCAGAGGTCACCTGGGCAAACTCAGTACACACAAATCCATGGGCCCCGATGAGATACACCTGTTAGTGCTGGGGGAGATGACAGCAGTGATTGCCAGGGTGCTCTCTATCATCTTTAAAAGGTCCTGGAGAACAGGAGACGTGCCTGAAGACTGGAGAAAAGCCAGTGTAGCTCCAGTCTTCAGAAAGGGCAAGAAACAGGATCCAGGACACTACCGGCCAATCAGCCTCATCTCTGTCCCTGGGAAGGTGATGGAACTGCTTATTCTGGATGTCACCTCCAGGAAAGTGGAAGAAAATGTTATCAGAAGTAATGAATGTGGTAGCCTTCTATGATGTCAACACTGGATGGGTAGATGAGTGAACAGCACTGTATGTTGTCTACCTTGACTTCAGCCAGGCTTTCTACACAGTCTCCCCTAACATACTCGTAGGTATGATCAGAAAGGGTGGGTCAGATGAGTGGACAGAGAGGTAAAACTTGTTGACTGGCAAAGCTCAGAAGGTTGAGCAGAGCTCAACAGCATAGAGTCTACTGTCATACCACCTACATGTGCCTCTGATGTTGTGAGCCAAGATAATGAAATAGGAGATGTTACCTTCAGAGCAGCCCTCATATATGCATGCATATATATATATTTCATAACTAACTAGCTGTATAATGGATATATATATAACTATTTCTATAAGAACATAGAATTTATGTAATAAATATATTCGAATATATATATAATATAAATATATATAAGTATATAACTATAGCTTTATATCTATATACTTCTGTACTTCTATTTGGTTAGACATATTAAAGTGGATACAAGTATGTGTACATATAAAATGGATTGTTCTCATACATTCTGATTGCTGGTTTTGACTACCTTTGTTTTCCTGTTTAGCAGAGTTCTTGAATAGAAGGAGCTACATTCTTGACCAGTAATGTTTTATAAGGCTGGAAAAACATGTTCCTCAAAATAAGCATTTATTAAAGGCATTTTTTTTAATTTCTTCTGTGAAAAAAACTCTTACATAATAAAAATAGAAGTAAATTTTGTACCTTTTTCCTTTTATTTTTCCTGATCAGTGAGTAATGTAATATGTCAAATTTGAAGCACTTTCACCCAACTCCATTTGTTTTATTTCCTGATTTTTTCATTTTCCCTTCTGCATAATTTAGCATCATCTCTTCAATACAGGAAAAGATGAGAAAAAAATTGAAAATTTAAGTTCCAGAATAGCTGTAAGTAACTACAGACCACCATATCACCTAAAAACTGAAATTTATCAGAAAATTAAAAACAAGGCTTAATAATTGACTTCAGTATCTTATATCCCAAACCTAGAAATGGTACTGTTTTCTAGTTCTAGTTTTATCTCTGATGTTTTGATCAGAACAACTTTGGGTACCTCTGTGCCTCCAGACATTTTCTGTGTCATTCGAGTTAAAAAAGGCAGTGGGTTTTTTTGTTGTCATTGGTTTTATTTTTTCTCCTTCAATAAAACTGCTGAATAAGCAGCTGTTTCAGCGATACTGAGTAAGGATCACTATAGACTCAGACTATCACTCTAGCTAGAAGCCCTAAATTTTTAATAGATGCAGATTCTTTTTTTGAAGTTTGAAAGATAAAACTGCATCCAGCATATTCTATACTGCTGGAAATCTATTAGGAAATGCTGAATATTAGTTGTTTTCAGCAGTTTTTTGAGAAGACTGTTATTTTGAAAGAAAAAGGGTATATAATTGATTTAAAAAAAAAAAAAAAGAAAGAAAAATAAACTATTTCTAATACAACTATTTCACATCAGTAGATGATTCGGTAATGGTCAAAGTAGTGTTTCCCAGTCTGCTCCTTCTAATGTGATCTGAAAATATCAACTTAAAAAGCCAATCCTTTTAAAATTAATAATGATTTTTCAGAATGTTTTTCTCTCTATTTCAAATCAGACTTTAATGGCCAGATCAACATGAGTAAACACCATGACATAGAACAGAAAGTACATTGTTTTCAAATAAGAAGGCCTATCCAAAAAATCAAGGATTTAAGGGAATAAGAAACATTTTACATACAATGAAACAAAGGATTTTAGAGTTGCTGAATAAAGGTCTACTTTCCTTTTCCTTTCCCAATTTATTGTAGTTAGATTGTCAATAGAATACTAAGGTTTATAATATCCAGAAAATATCTATCTTGGATCTTCCGTGATTTCAGGTAACAAATATTTGACTTTAAGATTACTTCAGATTCAGTTTGGAATAAGTTAATTTTCACTTTGTAAAATACTCTTTCCTCTCAGTTTAACTGAACTTTGATTTTCCTTGCAGAATGTGTGCTATTTTCTTAAAAGTCAGGAGGGATATAGCATATCATGTTGACATTTCAGGATACTTACCTATTCATTATTACAAAAGAAAACCTTTTAATCTAGTTGCTTAAATCCAGCATCAAAACTAGTTTTGATTGCAAAATTACTTCCTATGTCTTTTACTTCTTATTGCATGATCATAATTTTTTACAGTTTAGATCTTTTTTACAATGTGCTGGGGAAGCTGAACATCAGATCTTACTTACTCTATTAAATGTTTTTGTCTGTTTATTTTACAAAATGTATATTAAATAAGGTTATCTCGCCATGAGACTAGTGCTTAGATGAAACCATCTGACCATAGGCAAATCTCATTAATAAATATATATCTACTATATGAAATAAGGTAACAGCCATACAGAAAAAAACATATATTCTCATATATGTATTCATATAAAACATTTATTATAGTTAAATTACAAATTAAGGTTGCAATGGAAGCTTTGTCAATCATAAAAAAAGTTACTAAGTTTTGAATGAATTCAATTTTGATAGATTGCAAGTGCGGCTCAATTTTTTTTTATTTTTTTATTTTTTAGGAAAAACAGAGTTCTTTCTCCCATTTCTATTTCTTATCCTGAAATTTCATGTCAAATAACAAGCTGCCCAGATCTAGTTTTCCAATAAGGTCAGTCCCAAATTTATTTAAAAAATAATTTTGGCATAAAGCTGAGTTTAGACAAGCCTTTCCAGATACAGTCAGGAAAGAGAAGAAAATTCTCCCACTGGAAAAAAAAAAAAATATTGAATATGTAATGCCTGTCAACTGTAATTCCTGTAATTTAGCCAAAGCCAGAAACATTTTAGAAAATATGTCCTCCTGTGTTTGCTCATCTTTGCTTTCTTGTTGCCTATTTGCATACCTCTTCATTATCTATATCCATCCCAGATTTTTTCTCCTGCACTGACACAGTGAGAGCATACTTGTCATTCTGTTTATCAATGTAGTTCACATAACTCCCACATATAAACATAAAAATATAAGTGTTTTTGTTTTGAAAAGGGAGCAGAGTGGGTATGTGTATCTACAGGAGAACAAATATTATTAAGAACTTGAGATGAATTCTATTATTCTAGTAGCAAAGTCTGGATTTCAAAGAGCTAGCTTTCTGACTAGTGTTTCCAACCCTTACCTATTAATAGTAATTAGTCTTGAATATGGAGAATTCATTATTAAAATTAGTGACTAAGCATGATCTTGTGTAATTATCACTTCTGTCCTCATTCATGCTGAACGCAAATTTTTTATCTAGTTTTATTCAAATAACAGTACTCTTTATACTTACAGCACGTATCATGAAGAATAAACACAGAACGATCTATACAAAACATCTAGATTAATATCATTCATCAGTTATTTGGGTTAACATCATGCATTCAGAATGATTAAAAAGTATTTAAAAACATGTTTGAATCAGCTTTAGAAAAATTATCTATCAAAAAGTAGTTTAAGTTCATACAGTTATTGACATTCCCAATAGAAAAGACTGAAAGTATGAAAGTATGCTCCCCTCCTCTCCTCTAACTTTCAGCCTTGCTCGGTACTTACTGATAACAATCAAGGTTTCATCAAGACAGACAACGACCGCAATTCTATCTCAAACTGTGTGCTCAAGGAACTGATAGCAGACACCTAATTAGACAGCAGAATGTCAATGGAGCATGCACCTAAGCTATGATTATGAGTCAATCATCTTATCCATACTGAGCAGCTCAAGACTCCCTTGTGCACTCCTGCATGGCAGTGTGCTGCATCACAGGTGCTCTTCTTGAACAGAGATGCCTCTTGAAGGTTACACCTGAACAGAGATCCCTTACACCTTGACATCAAGAGATGCTTTGCTGATACAAATCCTCGGTAAGACACTAATAATTTGTTTAAACTTTGTTATCTTCACTAAGATTCAATCTTGTATCAATTGTGCAGATATAATGCCTTAGAAAAAAAACTGTTGACCAAGCATGAAACTAAAAGTAGATTTAGCTGCACCTAGTCTCCTTATCTCCATGCTTCAAAGAGTTTAGAAAGCAAAGGGGTCAACTCTGAACCTTGGGACTTGATGAGGGGATCTCCTGGATTAGTGTGTATAACCCTACCCTCTGAACAGTAAATAATCATATGTACTATGTCATCTGAAATCTTCTTAACTCATTGTCCTATTTATGATTAAACTTTATTAAATCACTACTATATCCATCAATTCCTGCTTCTCTTACCATCTACAACAGGAAGACAGGAGAAGGGAAATTCTGCAGAATCATGTTCTTTCAGTGGCAAATAGCAGTGTTCTGATTTACTCACCTTAGTTTTTATCTCAGCTGGAGAGGAATTAAAGTGAATGAAACACATACTATTGAGGTCATCAGCTTTTCCTGCTCTAGGAATAACTGTTTGTCAGGTAATACTTGACAAAGTGATAGCATCTTTCTCCTCCCTGCACAGTAATACAGTAGTAGCTGAGAAAACAAACAAACAACAACCCCATAGAAACAACAGCAGCAAAAGTATATATACTGCCTCTCCATTCAAGATGAAAACTAGTTGAATGGTGCTGTAACAAAAGCATCCTCAGAAAAATGGAGGTTTTACTAACTTTTAAAAATAGTTATTGGATTCCTATCTCCTAGCATCTGGAGTAGCTAAAAAGTTTCTCTTTTTTAAATACATATCCTGTCAAATTTTTTCCTCTCTCTTTCCCTCTTGCTCATGCATATACACAAACATGCACACACAAAAAAGCCTTGGAGCATGTCTAAATTACCCTATTTAAGGCGTAGTGTTATCATATTGGATCCATGGTGTTCTCATGCTGAATTATTATATATAATCAAAAGAGATACTTGTTTTAATGTCCTCATTTTGATGTCTAAAATTGTGTTGAGGGGTCATTGGTTACTTCTAAGCTTGGTTTGAATTCTTCTAAGAATGTGTTTTTGTATTTTCTCTCTCCACCACTCACTCATCTGCTTCTCTGTTCTTTGGAAACAAACTTCTGAATTCTTCTGGGAATGTGAACTAAGAGTTTAATTCAGTGTTACCAGTTATTGATGCAATGGAGAAATCTGTGGACAAAAAAGTTAACTTTTTCTACCACATGATCATAGATTTATTCAGGAAGTAACTTGTGATATTAAGTCTACCTAACTTGAAACAACAAATAAATCATTAATCATAATCCTATATTTCTATATTTATGATTTCATGTAGAATAGAGTGATAGAAATGTTCTGGATGATAGATTTTTTTTTTTCAGAAATACTGTAAAATAATAGATTCTGAAGGATAGATAGCTTCTTAGAGGAAAAATAAAACTTTTGTTGAGTCAATTAACAGTTTTTTCTTGTACTCAAATGGAACACTTCTTTTTTTGGATACCTGTAATACAATCCAAGGAAAAAAGGAGCTTAAGAAACAGAATTGCTTTAACAGACACTCAAGTCTCAACCCAGTAAGTTGTACTTATAGTAGAATGGAAATTTACAGTTAAAATTTCCCATCTGGTTATGGATGGAGTGAATGGATAGAGAGATCTTCAGGCTCATTATAGTCACTGGGTAGTTTTTCTTAACAGAAATGTTCAGGTTGGCAGGAACTTTTCCTATAATTATTTTTGTTAGAACATTTTTTTTTTTTTTTTCCCAGAGAGTGACTCAGCTTCTGACTATGGAAAAAGACTCCTACTAAATACAAGGACTAAAATTCTGTTTCTGTCCCATGAAAGTGAAATGCCTCAGGAATCTTTTCAACTTCAGTAGCTTGTCAAGTTCACTGTTTCTAGAAAAAAATCTCTAGTGACTTCACATTGTTTTCTGAATTTGTCCTTTTCAATTTTCTGATAGCTTGAAGATCTCTGTAAAACTGTATGGTGTTTGAGAGCTTGGGATGCCTGTAGTTGTACTTACATAGTTGGCCAACCTGTGAACAGATCATTAAAAAGTCAGTATGATAATCCTCTGAGGAGCAATACTGAAATGAGCAAGTGCTACTACTTGTGTTTTCTAAGATAACTGTGAGGAGGTGTTCATATTTGCCTGTCTGTGGCAGCAATGAATTCCCAATTTTTCTCAATATTTTCCCAATAACACCATGTAAATTTAAACTATTTGGGAATATAACATGATTTTTTATTTTACAAATGTTGGTGCCCTAACTTAAAGAAGTAAATCCAAATGGAGCACACAAAGGATATAGATAGATAAATCCAAAATTATGTTCTTGCAAATCCCACAGAAGTCCTTGGGAAACATTCCATGCTCCTGAAAGAAGGCTGCATCTATTTCAGTGTGTAGTTCTGCCTTTTTTGTTTAAATTCTCAGTGGTTCCAGGTTTCAGGTATAACAGTACACCTTTTCACTGCCCTTGGAATTCAGTCTACTATTTGATTTACTGAGATGACATCATTTCCCACCTGAAAAGAAAAGTTTGCTTTCCTATTGGGTCTTTTGTACATAGTAAATTCAGTGTTTTTCTGAACATTCTCATTACAGACGTAGTTTTTTGATTATACATCAACAAAGTAATATAGAAAAGTACTTTTTGGTTATTTAAAAAAAAAAAAAAAAGATTGAAATAAGCCTGAACAAGATTACACAATAGTTGTTTCATTAACAGCAGACTGGGAGACCTCAATAGGTTCAGCTTGGAGAAGGTTGAGAGGGGATCTTAACAATGGTTATAAATATCTAAAGGGCAAAAGTCAAGTGCATGGGGCCAGGCCTAGCAACAGAACAAGGGGTAATGGGCACAAACTAGAATACAGGAAGTTCCATATGGACCTGAGGAAACATTTCTTCACTTTGAGGTTGATAGAGCACTGGAACAGACTGCCCAGTGAGGCTGTGGAGTCACCTTCTCTAGATGTAGTCAAAACCCATCTGAATGTTCTCCTGTGTAACCTAATATAGGGAACCTGCTTTAGCAGGAAGGTTGGATGATATCCAGAGGTCCCTTCCAACACTTAACGACTCTGTGATTGTTTGATTCCATGAAATTTGGAAATGGGGAATAGTTCTTTCCTCACTTGCCCAATGTCTTACTTGAACCTCACCCTAACCCTAACCTTAACCTTAAACCTGTAAACCAGACTAAATTATTAATAATGTGAATGTTTGAGAAAATGCTAATCTGAATTTTATTAGACTTGTTTTGGTGGCAGACGAATGCTCATACCTTGTGCTTATACTTTACAAAATGTTATATATAACCCATGAGGAATTCTACAAAATTGTTCTCTTGTTCACATGATACATAACATAGACAAACACATGGTGAGGTGGGGGTTGGCCTCCTCTGCCATGTAACTAGCAACAGGACTAGAGGGAATGGACTCTGGTTGTGCCAGGGGAGATTCAGCTTTAACATTAGGAAATACTTCTCCAAAAGAGTGGTCAGGCACTGGAATGGGCTGCCCAGGGAAGTGGTGGAGCCACTGTCCCTGGAGATGTTCAAGAAATGCTTAGATGTTGTACTGAGGGACATGGATTGGTGGGAAATATTGGTGACAGGTGGGCAGTTGGACTGGATGATCTTGGAGGTCTTTTCCAAACTTGGTGATTCTATGAATCTATGTAATACACCTAGAGACAATTTTTCAAACGCAACTGTGTATCACTTTCATGAAGCAAAGTGTTAGAGGTAAGTGCCATTACTTCCAGTATGTCTCAAAGTATATTTATATCCCAAGTAAGGTATTATCAAATCGATGTTACACATTACTACTCTCTATATTTTTCTGTGGTACCATGTTTTACCAATGGCCAGGGTCAGTACAAAGGTCACAGACACCAAGTTAAAGAAATGAGTTTATATCTGTATATGTTTAAAGCACTGAGGTAATAAGTGAAATGGTACAGTAAGAATAAAGCGGAACAAGGTAGTGCACCTAAACATTACTACACAAGATTAACTACAGTGATTAAGAAAGACACATCACCAACTGCCCTAATAATTTGCCATCATCCAGATCCACAGTTGCTGGGGAGCTCTGGTTGCAGTGAAGGTTTGGACAGCCTTTCCCAATGACTGGGAGGTCTACTCATAGGTGAGGTCTCCAGCTTCACTACAGAAGGGTCCAGGTTTCATATTGCTGAGTAAAGAAGTTTAGGCAGAACATATGGTTTCTTTCTCCCTTTTTGAATTCCAGCTCAAGCCTGGCCAGGGCTTAAGGAAGGTTGTATACTAGCAGGCCGTGATGCTATGCTTCTGAAAAAAGAAAGGTTAATATATTCTCATAATGCTTTATCTAAGGTACATCCTTTTGCAAATGAAATATTTTGTCCAAGATACATATTTCACTAATGGTTGAATATTGGTGTTATATCACAATAGGTTGTGAGATTCATCTAGAGGTCAACTTTGGTTCGAGGCCTACTGTTTAGGCTTAGAACTTCATACTATCACTTCACGATTTCATATTTCCTCACCTCAGGATAAATCAATGTTGTTTCTTTTTTTTTTTTAATTAAAGGCAAACAGGCAAAAGAATGTTGAATTCTGACGCAAAATGTATCAATCCTGAAGGTAATCACTGCAGAGACAAATTAATTTTGAAATTTGCAATGTGAAATAAAAAAACTGTCATGAAATATTTTGCCATTGACATGACAAGTTCATGGAAAATAGACGTAAAAGAAATACATTATATGAACTATGATGGAAAAAAATAAAATAGTTTCATTTTTAAGTGGCTCTCTCAAACAGAAAAAGTATTTCTTTAAAGCAATAAAGTACTGCATTTTGTTTTGTATGCAGCCTAGCCAAGCCAAAGTTTGGAAATCCATGATTTACATGTTAACACAAGAAGTACAATGTTTTGGTAGGCTTATAAAAATATTTGAAGGCTTTTTTTTTTTTTTTTAAATTAAGCATAGTACAAGATCAGATACTTATTTTGCTGTTTGTTTTTTGTTTTTGTTTTTGTTTTTTTTTCCACATAACAGGTTCAGTTTTGATTTATGGAAGCGTTCTTTTCTGCTTTGTGTTGCGGTACAATGAAGTTGACCACAAATAATCTACTTAGAACCGTTTGAGTAGTTCTTCAAAGCTTCTGCACTCTTTCACCATTAAAAATAAATATGGAACTGTCACTTTTTTTTCCAGTTAATTATGTAGTGTCTTTTAATACTCTTTATGTATTAACTTGCCTTATGAAATGAAGTTGAATGTGTTATTTGTTACCTAAATGGCTAGTGTTCACCACCTGTCTGTTTTGGTGCTTATTTTCTCCACTGATAGTACCGATATGTCTTATTTTTGCTATTTTCTGCTCCTGAAATTGTTATGTAACTCACTTCCCTCACTTGAAAATTTCAGAATCTAAGTATTAAGTTTTAGTAAGATTATTAGTTTACTATAATTTTCTCAAGCAAGTCTGAATTAATCTTCATCTGATCAACTAAAAAATTCTGTAGTCAATGCAGTATCTTATATCATAAGAGTTTATTTTATTTACTTCTTCCCTTCACACAGATCAAATATCAAATACTATACAATGATTCAAACTTAAATATTTCTTCTGTTTCCTCACATCAGATTGTGAAGCTTTATCCTCTTGGAACAAATGTGACTACTTGGTATTGTACTTTAAAGTCAATTTTTAAGCACTTTAGGTTGAAAACATCAGAGTGCTGTCAGGATGGCTACTGGGTCAAGGCAAGTTAAGTTTCACGTTATTAAGACTAAAGGATTCTTGCTGTAGCATGAAAGATTTTGTTACACAATTACACTGTTTAACCAACTAGTTCCAGTTTCTCATTCCTCTAGTGCTTATAAGTTGACTACCTCGGTGTCACTCTAGAAGAGGAATACACAGGCTCTTCCTAGCAATCAGATATTTCCATGGCACTGTGCCTTTTTTTCTCTGCTGAATGAAGCCTCTTCTTTCATACTCTGGTGTTAATTGGTTCCTTTAGGAAATGATTAAGATGAATCATTTCATCTGAGTTAGTCTCTTAGTATAATCTTGTTTTTCTTCTGGTTTTATTTGAGCCCCAGGATCCCTGACCCTTTCATTTTTCTTTTAAAAGCGGAGTGCTTTGAGATTCCATCAAACTGAGAGAAATATAGATGCTTATGTCTGATAACTTGTATACTTTCTTCAGGCAAATTCTATCTCTGCAATTCCCTAACTTTTAGTATCAGAGTTATTTTTTAGCCAAGAAAATAACTATGTTCTTTTTTTCACAATCTTGCACTTCTAGTGATAAATCATTTTTGTTAACAACAAAAAAAAAAGTGACAAAATTATTAGTATGTATTAAAATCTACACATAACTCTAGAATATACAATAATTCAGTTGGAAGGGAGTAACAAAGATCACAAAGTACATTTGCCTGACCGTTTCAGGACTCACCGGTTAAAAGTTAAAGTAATTAAAGTCAGAGCATATTAATGAGGGCATTGTCAAAATACATGTTTAACAATGACAAGAAAGGGGCATCAACCACCTCTCTAGGAAGCCTGTTCCAGTGTTCAGCCACCTTTACAATTGATACATTTTTCCTAATTTCCAGTCTGACCCTCCTCTGGCACAGCTTTGCTCTATTGTTGGTTACCAGGGAAAAGAGACCAGTACCCATCTTTTCGTTTGCCCTCCTCAGGAAGTTGTAGAGAGCAATGAGATTATTACCTCTTAGTATTTTTCCAAACTAGACAACCCAAGCATTCTCAGCCTCTACTCACAAGACGTGCCTTCCAATCCTTTTATGAGCTTTGTTGCTTTCTCTGGATGCTTCCAAGTATATTAATATATATACACTTAATTTTGGAGACCACTACTGCACACAATATTCAAGGTGAGGCAACACCATCATGATATACAGCAGAAGAACCACCAACTGGCTATGACTTTCTTCTATCAAGAAGAAGCTGTGTTTCCTTTCTCCTCAGTCATACACAGCTGACGAGTTTTTATGCTCTGCCCATTAACAAATTTATTTTCTCCTTCCCCCTTTGATAAAAGTTATCAACAGAAAATTGTTTATTTGGAAGATGCTGCAGAAACTCAGAATGAAAGATGCTGGAATTAAACTCTGAAGATTATCTCATTCAACCCACCCCCCTTGTTCAGAGCAGCATCAACTACAAGTGATTGCTCAGGGCATTGTCCAGCTGGATTTTAAATATCTCCAGGAATGGAGACCCCCGAGAAGCCAATTTCATTCTGTAACTACCCATATAGTAGTAAAAATAAAGTTTTTTACAATATCAAAAGAAATACGTTTATAGTAATATACTATATAGTTATATATACCTCAGCTTCAAAGTTCAAAAAATCATGTTCTTGTCTGAAAGAGCACATTGTAGGAATAGGGAAATCAGACATCCCACACAAATAAATATTCTGCTATTAAAATCAGAAACACAGCTAAAAGTACAATTCTTAAATTAAATATTAGCATAATTCAATTTGAAGTGAAGTGGGAAATCTTCATTAATTTTATTTTCTGTTCTGTAATAAAATATAATTTTGCCTTTTTGCAGTGTTTTTTTTAAGTTATCTTGAAAAAAAATCATAAAAAACAACTTCAAGGCTGATAGATTTTTAATTGACGTATTTAGTTTTGGTTTTAAAATTGCCATATTCACAATACAATATTCTATTTGAAAGTATTTAATGTGATTCAAGATAAATGCTAGCAATTTTTCCTAGATATGATCCTCCCAGGTTTTATATAAAAGTGGCTGTAGCCAGTGTAAACTTCAGGTTTCAGATACTTACATTTTAAGAATACTGTCACATGCAGACATAAATGGCACAAAAGGATTAAATAGGAATTTCATTGAAAAGCAGTCTTGCTGGTATTAGTTTATGTTATCTGGAGAGTCTGCCATTGTGATCACAGTATATGCTGTGTTTTTAGATAGCTTGATAAATAGTTCAGTATTACTGGAAATCTTGTTATTCAGCACCTTTTTATCTATCATCTATCTATCTATCTAGTTATTTATTTATTGTAGGTGTTGTAGTCTATCTTTGTTTTAAAACATTGGAAAACTTGGGAGATGATTTTCTTCTGTCTTTGAGCTGCCCACTGAAAGATCTGGACCTAGCATATTTTCTTATTTCATAAAAAGGAGTGGAACTTTGTGTAAATATTATGTGAGGAATTCATCTCAGAAATTCTAAATTGATGATGATGTATGATTTTATTTGCTTCTTTGTTTTAAAAGACTCCTCTAAATCTGTTCTTATCCAGGAGGGGGAGTGGGAGTGAAGAGAGTGATGTGCAACCTCAGTGGTAACAGAAGAACTAAAGTTACTATCTATAGTCTTTCAAAATCACTGTATTTAATCAAAAATCAGGAGAGTTGCAGATCACTCAGGTGGCGTTGTTGCCTGATAATATTTTAACTACTGAAATACCAGTCTAAATTGTCTATTTACCCAAAATTCCTCACAAATAATAAATTGATATGACTTAACATTTATACACTGTGTTAAAATCCAAATTTCCAAATGAGATAGTCTCAGATAATTAATTTTGTTTCAAGTAGGCTGAATTATACTAGGGAGTGCAGTTTGTTTTGTTTTATTCTTATATATATATACTATATAAATCCATTTTATATTAATACATACTACATAACTCCACATTGTTCATTGGAGGGGGAGTATAAATATTTAACAAGGAAGACACCTCAATGTAATGAATATATTTTAAACATCTGAGTATTTAAAGTATTGAAAAACATTAGGATTATGTGAATTGTGTCCGACTTTCTGAAGGTAAATTACAGTTCTGACATAACCTCTGGATGGACTTGATTTCCCATGCAGGCTCTAGTTTAGAAGAGGTAGTGGTGACAGCAGTCATCACTATATTTCCAGTTCCACTTTCTGAATCAAGAAGCCTTCATGCTCTTATCTTTTTAATTATGCAGAACACCTCCCCAAATTGTTTTGTTGTTGATTGGTTTTGTTTTTTATTTTTGTTTTTGTTTTTTAACTAAGTTTGTTTTCAGGTTCAAGTGAAATAGTCATTTTCCTATTTCCATTGAGAGAAATAGGCTGCTCTTTTGTGTTATTTAAACCAAAATGTGAACCTAAATAAGCCTTGAATTTGGCAAAGTAGACAAAACTGAAAAAATATGTATTTATATATATGCCATTTTCTCCATCATTTCTGGACACTGTACTAAAACACAGGCCAAGCCAATGCAGATCACAATGAGCTGCACACTGTAATGAATGGTTTTTCTATTTCTGGCACTTTTCTTATTGAGTGGTTTTGCTCAGGAGGCGAATCCATTAGGTACTGAAGTAAAAATGTTTTCTTATGATACTGTCATGGTGTCTCTATGGAGACAGTCAGCAGCAGCTTTGTCTTCTTCATACATTTTGGAAGGGTGAAAGAGAAAAGAATGTACTGCACCTGAATTAAACAGTCACTAGTTGCTATGCATAAATATGAATTACTATGCTTTTATATTATATTCTTATAAAACAAAGCATTTAATGTGTTTGAATCAACTACTAAAGAAAATACTACAGCTAATAAACTGAAGAGAGAAGTCAGATCAGAAAAAATGCCTCTTTATTTTTCTTAACTTTTAATAAAAAGAAATTGAATATAATACTAGAAAGAAAATAAAACCCAGAAGTTTACTTGGACAATAGAGATAATTGGCAAATATGGTGTTAAATTAATGACACTTTGTACATAGGATTCAATTTAAAAGGGCGACAAATGAGTTTCTAATGTTAATATGTGACAATAAAGTTTCTAGTGTGATTTCATTATGCATTCACAGGAATTCTGTCTTCTTAAGGCTCCCTATGTGTTTCTGTGTTTGCTTCTAAAAGCTTGACCTTACTTTTAATATATATGTTTGTAAAAATACATTAAAACCTGCAGTCTCATTGTACCTGTATACTTTTAAGACATATTTTAGCTATGAGCTCTTCAGGTGTGAGAACCAAAACCATCTTTGCTTTAGAAACAAATAAAATGGTTTGAGACGATCAGAGGTTTTTAACAAAAGTGCCTCCTTTAAGTTAATTGCATAAATGTAGGAATGCAGAGGTTACCTTACTTCAAATCTATTCACTTCATTGACAATTGTAAAGACATAACACTTTCCTTTCTGCCCATGTCATTAGGCAACAGACCTTGTGCTTTCTCAGACTATAAATTCAGCATTCACGGTCAAAAAACACTTCAAGTTAAAATTACCTGTGTAACACATGTGATGTGCATGAGCTCTGTAGAATGAGGTAGTAATAGAAGAGAACAGAATATTGTATAAATGTTGTCTACATGTGTCATGACCATTTCCTTGACAAAGAAATATAATGAAGGCTTTGGTAAGCATGCGTCACAATACTGAGCTTTCATCTATATTTATTCATACACACACATGCAGAGACACACATTCTGTGTTTGGAATAAAAGACTTCATTAAATTTGGTTCTTTGACACATTTCTAGCTGTGTTTGACAATGCTACTATTATTGATGATGTATTTGTAAAAATGAACAAGTAATATAACAGAAGCATGGGGAAACTATACCCAGCAATAAACAAGAAAGGACAAATTGAACTCTAGAATCTGTTCAGGTGGCCAACCTGACTCTACCAGTCTGAACAGTTCAGGTTTTGTTCCCATGATGTATTAATGTTCCTTGTTATGAGACTGACTTCTGTAGATGCAGACGTTGCTGCTACCTTATGAAAATAAAAGAGGTCTTCAGTTGTTCTTGGTTCAGTGAAGATTTCTGTGAGTTTCATGGCATTATGGGTGGATCAGCCCTGGTGTATATCCAGTGAGGTAACCAGACAAGTGTCTTGACACACCTTTGATTAAAAAAAAAGAGCACTTGATTGAAGATACATCTCCATAAATCTGTAGAGAAGTAATCTAACAATTCACTGCTGCTAAAAAGAGGTATTTCAGTTAGTCTTTCTCTATCAACAGCCCCATATATTTTGTCCCAATTTCTTCACTTATTACTCTTTCATAACTGCTTTAGGACATTGTTATGTGGGAAGAAAATTTTGGACCATACTTCTTGAGATAATGTTAAAGAAGCTTACAAAAGGATCAAATTTTTGCAGAATAAAGTTCAAGGTAAGGGGGAGGGGAAACGAGAGTGGAGACTTATCCATTTTAAAAGCTGTGATCTATAAGGCTAACTCAACTTCCCATTAAAAAAAAATAATTTTGTGCTAGTTGTGTGATTTTTAATATAGTATGGATTGTTTCATTCATTTCAGTTGTTTAAAAGCTTAGAATACTATTCTGTAGCTGAAGAAATACTCAACTTTGATACACAAGCCCCAAAGGTGCTGCAGAAAAGTAGCTTAGTACTTATAATACCACAGGTGAAGATACATTGCCCATCAATCTTAGACTCATGCAGGTGAGAAAGCAAAACAGATTTCAGACATAAATACCTGTAAATAAAAATGAATGATGCTAAAAAAAAAGAAAGGTGAATCAGTTTAGGAGCAGAATACTGTAAGCTTAAAGGCTAAATATCTCAGGGTATGGGCACTGTTATGAATCTGGAAAGCGCTGATACTAGACGTGAAAAAAGACAGAATAACTGAGTAGAAAGCAAGCAAAGCATCCACAAAAAGAAGCCCCAGAATATACAGCTTCCAGACACAGTTCTAGCTATTATAGGAATTATTCCCTGTTGAGAAGAAAGCATGGCATAACAAGGGAACAGAAAATGAATAAAACATACAGCAGCCTCTGTTTCTCTACTGGTAAAAGGGAAGGGGGGATGACAACAGCAAAAATGTTTTGATGTTCACAATGCCTCAGCTGGTGGGAGCTAAATGTATAAAACTAAATAAAGAAGCAGTGAGAACTACTGGGAAAACTAAACAAGCAAGCCCAAATTTGCCACTGCCCATTGCATATACAAGAAAATCTGGTGCCAGCGTAAATATTTGGGCTGGTATGAATGAGAGACTTTCACGTTCATAGGGACTATAGAAATTATTGCAAAAATCAGTCTTTGTCTGTGCTTCGAAGAAGCTCATTTGAGTTTGGTTTAGTTAAATGTTACCTGGAGCAGATGACTGTTCTGCTAACATTATTGTGAAAGTTTTTTTTACTATGGAAATGGCTGTCAAACCAGAAAATTTAGTTCTGTATTAATGTGGGTGCTGGTCTGATCTTTCATCCTGATTTTTTTTTTTATTTTTTTTCCTTCCTTTTTCTATATCTGTCTATAATATTTTTTTTTTTGAGGTAATCTGTTTTAAGAACTTTAAGTAGCTTAAATCTGTTCTATTAAAATAAGCAGAAAGTAGGCTGATAGGTGGTAGGGGATAAGTAAGCCTGCAAAGGGCTGGATTACAAGCAGAGACAAATTTTGAAACACTTGATTAAACTATCTCCATGATTATTAGAGGTCAAAATCTGGCACATCCACCCATTCTGGTTGTTTCTTGCTTTGTTAGTGGTCTCATTAGAATAACTTAATCTTCATGCATAGTAACTCAATAACTGCTATGACTAAGCCTATGAATAAGCAATCTACCCTTGGGGGAATCAGTGACATAAACTGGTTCTATCCATGGAATGTTAACATTTGTGTTAACAAAAGAAAAAAAAATATGCCAGTGTAGTATTCACTTAAGAGAAACATTTGTTATTTTAATAAGACAATAAAACTGATTAACTGGACTTGCCCTTTAAGTTTACTTGTAAACGTAATGTCTTATTTAATGATTTGCCCCATCTCTAGACTCTTTTTCTTCCTGAACCAGGTCACCATTAGGAAACACCTCAAATTTTTCCAAGCCCAAGTATCATACATCTAGCACAGGACATACCAGGAAACAGGGCACTCATTCACAAATCATAGAATAGAAAAAAAATGTTGCTGTGATATCCACTGTGGTAGTGATTTCTTGTGTCATAGTTTTTTTCCCTTGTGTTTTATAACAGTAAGATTGATATTCTAACTCTGTAAAACATCTATATATATATATATATATAAAATATGATACTTCCTAGGAAAACTCTGAACGAAAGTACTCCATTTTCACTTGCCTGAAAAAATTAGACATCATTTTTGCATGTGTTTTCTTTAACTAATAGAAAAAGATATGTCTGACTTCATTCTCACGTGATTACATGTCCTTTTCATGCAAATATCCATCTTATAATCTTTTTAATAACTTTCTGGTAGCTCCAGGAGAAGTTTTGTCTATGAACAGCTGTCACAGAAAATAAACATATCCCGTAAGTACAGCATTATTTATGTTACCAGATTGATGTAAGCATTCATTCATCACTTTTTTTTTCATACCATGGCATATATCCAGTAAGCTTCAGAATCGAAGTATGCATTCCAGAGCACATACCAGGTTGTGATGGAAATTCATCCCCTTCTGGCATACTTTCTGCCCCATGCTGTTCAAATAAGGGTCCACAGTGTCTTCTTTTTGAAAGAGCGGGCAGTTTGCTGCACATGCATAGTAAGATTTTCCAATTGATCTGCTGGACACATCATAGGCTTTGGTGTTACCAGTTAGTTACTTTAATTCACTTTCAACCAAGATACAGTAAGATGCAATTAAATATTTTTTCATAACTTCCTAAGTAGTCTTCACACTTAACCAAAGTTCTGCTTCACTTCTTTATATATACAAATATCCCTTTGATACAGTAAGGACCATCTTTGTATATGACCAGTTGGTAGTTTTCTAGTCTCACTGAAGTTTAAAATGCCCTGTTATTTGTAACTCAACAGAATGTTTCAGTGCTTTCATGTTTTAAAGCCTGTTTATTGGTGTGGAGAGTTTTCTTGAGGAATGGCTGTGTGAGAAAGGTCACATAGACATGGTGCAGCTGGTTAAGCAGCAAGGTCGTGTGAGAAAATAACAAGATGTGGGATGAGGAACTGAGCGTGTGAAAAGAG
>JANHGO010006873.1:0-20778 GCA_024606505.1 Aquila spilogaster
GGGCGGGAGGCGGGCGCAGGCGCGCGCAGCCCCGGAGCGACGTCGCGCCTCAGTGCCCGACTTCCGCCCGGCGACACGGCGGCCCGCAGGAGTCACGTGGCACCACGGAGGCGGGGCTTAGCGAGGGGGCGGGGCCGAGCTCGGCGCAGCGCCCGGACGCGGCAGCGGGGAAAGCTTCGGCCGGAGCCCCGGGACCCCGCTTTGATACAAAGAGGACGGGGCTTTAATGAACGACGGCAGCAGATCATCGAAGGTACGGAAAAAAAAGAAAAAGGAAAAGAAAACCTTTATTTCTGTCTCAAATATTACATGCACTTTCGAAAAATTAAAACTCTTTATTTAAACATTTCAACAGCATCGTGTCAGTTCGGAGGCAGCAAAGAAGAACAGACGGTTTGAAAAGCATTTACAAAAATACATTGCACAAAGTCCTATCTTGCTTTTTTAAAAATAAGTTAGTGTTATCCAAAATACTGCCCCCCTCACTACCCCACTTCGCTTTATACAGGATAAGTCTAGTTTTAAATATGTAACATATGAAAAGCTGTACACGGATAATCCAGCTCCTCTGCATAGGCCATGAGCTCCGTCTCAGGGGAAGAGATCTTCACGCAGAGACCTTTAAACATTCGAGGACTGTTGTGCAACACACGTAACTCTGTTGAGAAAACCAGTCAGCAGCTCCCTGTGTTAACAGTTAACTACAAAACACATTGTAACAGCAAGATAAAAACTCCGCACAGGAGTGCACGGTTAGGATCCAGTTCGTGATCCTAAAGGGGGCCCTAGAGCAGTCTCAACACATGGAAGCGTCTCATACCTGACAGAGCTTTCAGGGGCTCATCTAAAGAACCCCCACACATCGCAAATCTCATTTCCTATTGACATCGCAGTCCCACTTTCCCTATACTGCGTTATTGCAGTGCAACATTCACTGACTATAAAACGAATCACCGTAAGAAATTATTGTCCCAAGGGGATAACTTTTGAGAAATTGAGATTGTTCTTCTCTAGGGTTAAGCTCCAAATCAGCCTTGATGTACACTAAGTGATAAGAGCTGATAAGACTGTTAACCTGCTTAGTAAACATTCGTATACAGCAATTAAACAAGCTGATCAAGTTGCCATGGTAAAAACCCTTAAAATAACTTGAAGTTATCCCTGAATTTTAAAGCAACTCATGGCCACAAGTTACAGTAAAGCATTCTCAGTCGCTGGTGTTCAAGTTAGTTTTGGTTGTGTTTCCCTGACGTCAATATTTATTATGGTCAACATTTATCGAAGAAGCCCTTTAGGATCCCCCAGCAGCTCAAACCAAAGTCACCTGAAGGACACCTGTAGCCACAGCCTGTTGAAACTCCACTCCATTATTTGGCTTGCAGCGCTAAGCTAACAGAAATATGCAGCTGAGCCCTGAATTAAAAAAAAAAAAAATCCTAGTTGCAGAAAGTGTGGTTTATTCTTAAAAAAAAACAAAAATACACATACATTCATTTGTAGTAAAACAGGCATCACCTGATTGCTAACTGGGCTTTATGAACCAGAGTAGTTTGCATGCATTATTTCTCTCAGCATGGACACAGAAATATAAAGCTAACTGGCAATTACAAGCTGAGCGTTAGAGCAATGAATTTTGTTTTCTACAGTTCTGCTGACAGTCTTCTGCCTTCCTCAGAGGATTGGTAGCTCCGTGGCACATATCTTGCATCCTCGTCCTTCCAAGATTCCAGTGTTCTAGGCTTTCCGGTATATACAAATTGGAAACAAAATGTACAACAAAGCAACCCAAGCTGTAGTGTAGGGGATTATTCCGCAGGTTTCCCATGCACTCTGAACCGATACAGACAGGTGTATTCTGCATGTCCCCAGTTAGAAAGAATTCTCAGCTCCACTATTTGGAATACGTTTTCACTTTTCTCCTGGAGAAAGAAAAAGCAAACACACAAACTGCAGTTAGCTTTCCAGTATAAACTGGCACAACCAAACTTCCACTCTCAACCAAACTTGCCTTCTGCAACTAACATTTAGCAGTAATTAAATTAAGGCTTGGGAACTTTTTCCTCTTTGAACAGAACTTTCCTAGTTTGCTTGTTCCTTGCTTGTTAACGGAGTAGAATAAGTGTGAAGCTGATTCTTCATAAGCTTATTATCTTCACACCAGTTGTGTCCAGATGGCAGAAACATTTCCTCTTACCTATTTAGATTATGAGTTTTGATGCAGATAGACAAGTACTTCCTACATCTGTTTTTACAATGCCCAACAGAGAAGACAGCCCTTTCCTTCATGAGTCACTGGATACTGCCATAGAGGATGAGTCTCTCCTGACACTTTAAATCCCATCATCCAGACTTACCACTGTAAACATCTGCAGTGGCTCTCCTTCTTGGTCATAGACATACTGTCCTAGAAATGTGCCCTCTTCTTGATATTCATCATCTAAGCCCTGTAAAAATGAGATAAAGATTCCTTTAACTTTGGAAATTGTAGAAGCATATCTACATAACTGAGGATCAACAAGTAACATCCAGAAATCTACCATGCAAGGATCAGAACGTTTCCCGTGCAACTTAATGCTTGCTCAGACATGGCTGTACATTCTTGTTTCCCACACTCAAGTACCTGTGCTATGCTTGTATGTTTTCAGTCAAACTGACTCCTATCCCATTGTAAAGTATGAACCGCTTATGACAAACATTAGAATCGTTACCTCCCTTCAAAGAAGTTCACTACTCTAACAAGCAAGATGAAAATAAATATCCCCCAAACTAGTTTTAGCATTTATTTCTAGATCTTGAAGCACATCAAGAATATAGCAGTTTCTATTGCTGCTGTTAGAACACCAGTTTCTCTTCTTAGCTGTTCTTCCTCATTATTTTTTCAAGATATGCAACAAATATTCCTTATCTTTACAAACATCAACAACTTGAGTTTAAGAGAGACTTACATATACTGAAAACTTCCTAGGAGCACTGGTGATATTTCCTGATGGTGAAAGTGTTTTTGGTATGTGTTCCAATGAGAAGGCAGTTGGATAGATCTTCATGGAAAGTCTAACCACAAGATATCCCTCCGATCCCTTGAAAGCCCAGCAGTTTCCTGGATACATGTCCGGCTGAACAGATTTCAGGGCAAGTAGACAGAAGGGTATGGAAAGAAGAGGACAAAAAAAAAAACCCATAACCACAAACGTTTTCTGCTTTTTTTTTTTTCCATTTAATTCTGAATTATTACAGATATTCTTAAAACGATAACAAGTGGCAGAACAAGTTATTCAGTAACCAGTAAAATACACAGTAACTCTGCTCCTAATCACAAGTTCAGTTCTGTCTCCAAAGGCCAAACATGAAATGATACTTCGTGTTAGCAGGACTTCACAAAGACAGCATATACACCTGAACTACCACCACCAGCTTGAAGACCCAATGCAAGGCTATTTTCTAACAGGAAAGTTTCCTTGCAGAAATCCAGTGCACCACCCAAGCCTGCTATGAGAGTCTTAGTTTTGTTAAAGCAGGGCCTCAAGCCATGCCAAGGAACTTCAAGAGTAATCACAGATCCCAGATCAAAGTACCCGTTCTCCCCACTCCAGAGGTGTATATCACAGAAAAAACACTCAGCATCCAAAAAACAGCCCAGGACACTCAACACAAAATAACATTGCTGAACTTGTTTACTTAACCTTTCATTACCTGAATAACCACTCTGGGAGACTGAGAGAAGTACCACAGAGGAATTCCAAAGAGGCTAATTAGTGCCGTTTTTGTCTCATAGGTCTCAGAACAGCGAGTACTCAAAATGCTGCCACCTTAAAAAAGATAAAATCAGGTTAGCAGAAGCAATTATTCATTCCTTCCTAAAGGCTTTTTAGTTTTTTCCCCTTAAAAAAAAAACAACAAAAATTCAACCGAATATTAAAGGTATTGTTAATCTCTAATAATTTTCTAATTTTCCAATGCTGTGCTTCTATCAAATACAATGTTATTTTAAGTAAACGTTAAATATTTTTCATTTCAGAAGACTATGGAAAGTGTACACTCTTTCAGTAAGTTCAGCTATGTGTACACTTCACACATACAGATCTGTGGTTCTCAATTATCCAGTTACACACATTTAGAAGAGCTATTTTTATTAGAAGAGCTATACTATTTCCTGTTTACCTCCAGATTCTAAGGCGAAATCCACCATCCCAGTCTTGTCTTGAGAGTACAGCTTCAACGCATTGTTTACAATGATCTGTGCTTGCTACAGATGGACACAAGAACAGAATAGAAAGATAATATGAAGTGATAAAAGCTAATATAGCCATGTATCAAGTGGCAAACATCCTTTTGAGATGCTGTACTCTATCATGAGTCTTTGAAAGCCTCAGTCAATATAAAGTTTGTTTTTAAATACTTGGCTGAAGGGCTCAAAACAAGTTCATACTATGTCTTGCCTGATGTTTTTGGAATTTTCTACCCTCCCCCCACCTACACACAACACTTGGGAATTCTTCTGCTCTCAAGATAGCATACTTTTGGGGGGAAAAAAGCACATTCAGAGTAGACAACATAACTATTGTAACAGTACACTCAATTTTCTGTAGTTCTGCCCATTCCAATTAATCTTTCAGGCACCTCTTAAAATCATTACCATTTATACAGACAGTCTTGTTCCACTAAATGCACGTAAAGGACAATTTTATCTGAACTTCTTATCACTTAAGCTGACTCACTGCTTCTGTGATTCCGGAAATCCCTGCATTATTCACAGCATTTGTTACTACTTCAGATGTTATACTCTGTTTTGTTACAGCCATCTGTAGAGTAATATTCTTGAGAATTTGCAACTCCAGATCCTGCAGCAAAGTTTGCAGATCACTTCTGGTCACAAAATTGGACGTAAGCCATTGGAGAAGCGATTCAGGAAAGTCCTTGTGTTGATCACCAAAAACCATCATCTTGACAGATTCTTTAACCTGGGCATCTACCTATTCACCAACAATATAATAGAAATGATTAGTATTATGGCTCATACAGACCATCTAGTAGCCACATATGGAAAAGTCAATACATCCTTCCAGTACTACAGAGAAACTTAGCTTTCACGCATTTTAACTACAGTGACTTACACTAGAAAAACAGACCAGGCAAGTACACGGAAGACATGGATGAACAGGATGCTTCATTGGTTTGGTGAGCTGCTAACAAAATCCTGCTAATGAAGGGCTTAATATCAGGGAGTCCGACTGATGTTTCAGAATAAAAAAGTTGACTGCAACAGTTCAAAGAAGGGAATGAAGCAACTCTAAGGGGAGCAGTGTACTTATCAGGCCTAGTCAAGCAAGTCACATAAGTGACAACTCATCTATGGCATACTTTGATTTCATACACATAGCTAGAGTATCTTGTGATGACACTCAAATATCAACTTGGACTAAAACAACAAATTAAAGACTGTTGCATTTTATTGAGTACATTCACATTGAACCTTACAGAAGGTTAAAAAAAAAATTAAAGCATGGTTTTGTAAAATAAGTTTCAGATGACAAACCTACTGCCTGCTTTTACATGAGTTCCTTTTCCGTATTTGCATGAGTTGGCAAGATATGCCTGCTATAACAGCAAAGTACAGTACATACAACTGATACTGCATTATCTCAAATGCAAATGAAACTGCCACTGTGAAAAACAAACCACAAGCTCACCTGGTAAGGTGCTAGCCACTAACAGAAAAAAAAGATCGTAGTACCACTCCACAGAACACTACTGTTTTTTAAGATGAATACTACTGCTATATCACTTTTGCAGCGCCTTTCAAAAAGAGTTTGCAAACAAAATCTAGTATTTCTGAAGTTTTAAATTCTGGATGGTTACCAGAACTTACTTTTTCATGAATGACATCTATTTTCTCACAACTCCTCTTCACACTTTCTCCAGTTAATAGCTCTGACTTCATCTGAGACAACTCTAGTTCCAGCTTTTTAACTCTGGATAAGAGTTGATTATGTTCATCGCCATCTCTGATAAAAATAGAGAGTCAACAATTAGGAAACAAATAGTTTCAATCATTCCATCAAATTCTAAAGGCATGAGAATATATTTGTCTAATACAAAGTGCTTTCCTAGCTCAGTTATCCACTGAGATAGACATCATAAGCTTGCAGCTCCTTTTAAGACAGCAGATTACACAACTGCTATACATCAGCATTCAGTATGTGCTATGGGAAGAAGTAATAGCCAGCATTTCAAAGCTATTTCAATCAAATGTAAAAATACGAATTCACAAAATAAGTTCCAATAAGGAACTACTTAGTGAAATTCTGTAGGTTTTTTTTCCTGACACTACACTGTATGTTAGTAGACAGCAGTACAGCTGACAAGCCAAAACCAGAGATGAAAGCTAGAGTTGATAAAATTTTATATATATCAAAATATTGGCATCAAAACCAACTACCGTATACTAAGCAGTCTGAGGAAGAAATCTTATGTGCCTGCAAAAGCACAAGAAGTCTGTCAACACCTAACAGCAGATAGTTATTTTTCTAAGAATAACGTCCATTGCCATTAGTTAGCTTCAAAGCTGAAAAAAAATTGTGTGCGTACCTTATTGCTTTTGCTTTGGCTACTTCATGCTCCTTCTGTATATCCTAAAAACAAAAACAGAAGTTTGGTTTAACAATGTAGTGCAAGTGACAGAAAGTGAATAAAAAACGTCAAGTGAAAAAGTGAGACATTCTAGCACCACCTATACAAGGCTGCGTTCCTACTTGATTTATACTTGTGCCTCTGTATGGTAAGATTTTATTCCAAATAGCACCCACCTTCCTGGTTAAGTGAGTGATTTTTAACCTTTGAACTGACAACACTGCTAAGAATGGAGAAGAGAAAGAACACTAGTAGTGAGACCGAAACAAACGTTAAAAGCTAGAGTGAAGTAAACTAGGTTTTGGGATAGAAGAAAATAAATTGTTTGTTGTCTATTTCATCAGAACATCACCATTATATCTAGTTAGTAAAGCTAACTTTCGATACCTTATATTCAGCAGAGAGTTTTCTAAGAAGATCTTCCAATGTTACGATGCGCAAATTGTGTTCTTGATGTAAAGCCATGAAGTCAGTCTTAAAAACAGGAAAGAAAAAAGCGGAGTACTTTGAGTACAAACAGCATAACTGAGATTTGCTAAAACAGTGTTTCTTTCATTCTGTGATCCTAACTTTCAAGAGTGCTTAAATGACTTATCATGCAGGCAGTGTGAGAAATCATGAAGCCTGTACTAAAACCAGAAAGGTTTGGCTCAGCAGTAGTTACACACAGGGAAGGTTACCATAAAGCTCCCAATAGTCATCTTTCTGTGTGAAAACAGGATAAATCCAGCTGCTTTTCAGCAATATAAGATTCTACCCTAGATCACCTATCCAGAAGTAATTCTTTGTCAGCAATAACCAAGGAATGTCACTGAGTACTTCCTGTCTTTTACTGCGTAATAGTTAATTCTGCACCAGAAATAGAATCCTAAGTCACATCACTAATAAACTGCATATATACAACAGTGCTTTGATCAGTCTCAGACACGGTCAGTAACTGACTTATCTTTACCTTTTCCTCCAGTCTCTTGTCTTTAAGATGCTGATCCATCACATTTTTTATTAGCTTCAATATTTCATTTCTGTCACCCATTTGGGCAACCTGATCTTGAAGATTATGGAGCAGAAGCAGCACTTTGCTATAATCTTCATCGTGGTGATGGCATCTGTCAGACACGAAGGCCATCTGCTTTTCCAGCTCACTTATACGATCAGAATCAAATATATTTATGGTATCCTAAGGTAGAAAGATTTATTTTTTTAATACATAAATATTTTCATTACTCTTGGGTGTCAAGTGGTTTTTGCAAAATACCGAAGGACAGGGGAGTTAAGAGAACTTAAGAGGAAGTTCTTGCCTAGGCCGTTCTCCCTTACCTTTGGAGGCTGTACAGAACGAGAAGAATCAGGTTGTGGATCACGAACATAAATAGAGTCCTCTATGCTCTGTACTTTATCAATTCTTGTCCGGTTCAACAGAGGCAACAGTGCAATGAAGCCGTCAAACCCCCAGAACCATAAACCTTCAGTGAGCAGAAACAAAAGCAAAAAGGGAGTTCAATCTACAAACTGTCCTTCTATTTAAGGACACAAACTATGTTTAGCCACAGTAGACACAATTCCAGCCTGAAAAAGAGTTATCTACGTGAGCCAATTTCAAAACTGTTAAGTCAAGCACCCAAGAGCATTAAACAACATTAATCAGTGCCATCTACAGGCAACTTCTGCTAATAAATTATACATCCTTAACATTATACTACTGCTTCCCTGGGACACAGATCTCATCTACTGAATAAGATAGGCCATATTCACTGACGATTTTTAGCTTAATGGAAAATATCTTGCCTTATATCCTATTTACTGCATACAACATTGCATAATATCTAACAGAAGTTGGAGGAAACTTACGCCTCCATGAAAACATACAATCTGACAAATATTACACTTATTTCTGCAATATTTTAGTGAGAAGAAACAGCATTTTCTACACAGCATAACTTCTAACTTTCTTATCCTCCACAGAACTCCTCATGTTTCTGATAGAAGCTTTTTCTGGCACATAAAAATACATGAAAATGCTTTTCAAAAATAGCAGATATCTTCAGTAAATACTTTAAATAGAAATTTCTTTCAAAGAAGACAAATGGCCTGGAACACTGCCAGCTAATCTGCCTAAGGTAGTGGTATCTCAACAAACTTAAGTATGGAGAAAAAGAATGCTTCGGCATGCATTAACAAAAAAACATGGACACTCTTTCACAGAGATTGACAGCAACCAAAAGCAATTAGATTTTATCCAGTCTGACAATCAAAAGCCTACTCTTATATGAGCTCAATGCTGCTCCTATAAAGGGGAATAAAGAAAGACTTCAGTGTTTTTACAAGTACTTGCTATGTCTAAAAAGATCTATGAAATTGAATGAAAGTTATTCCTTTCACAAAACAAGAGCCCACTGACTCACTAGTACCTCAAACGCATTCACAAACTGTTCACAAACCAAAACTTGGCCTTTTTAGCTTCTGTATCTTCTCCATGAACCCACAGTCCAACCAGAAGTATTTCTTTGGTACAGCAGTAGTAAGTGTACACCGACTGGTATGATACCTGTACAATTCACGTACCTAGCAGAATCAGCAGTGGGATGAGAAACAGCAAGAGCTTGGAAACCTTTGGAAGGCATCTAGAGAAAGAGAAGAAAGTTTGCAAGAAACGATATTATCATATCTCATACGATAAACGGGAACAGAATTTACTACAAAAGTATTTGTAATTGACACATACTTTCTAATAATAAACACCTTGAGCAAAGACATCAGAGTAAGAAGTTGATTCCAGCCAGCTCTAAGCAACCTGAAGATGCCAGAAGCTGCTCTCCCTAGAAGACAAAAGAGGTGACATTACTGCAGCACATGTTCAAGGAAACCAAGCAGAGGGACATGCAACTGTGGCCTAGAGTACTTTGCAGAGCAGAGAAATGCATGAGTACAGGCAACACACAGATTATTAACATCTAGATGTATACCACAGTATGACAGCATCATAACTCCAGCTACTCAACAAAAACAATAGCCATGCAAGATGAAATGTTCAGTGGTTACAGCAATGCTATCTTGCTGAAAATTTAACAAGAAACGTTGAGTCCAAGTTATCACACACTGAAGACCTCAGCATGCTTCAAGAAATGCAGATTAGCAGAATGAGTTCACTAAGAGGAATGCCATGACAGGAAGTGAATACCAAACCAAACACACCCCATTCTTCTTGACACCCTTTATCTGGGCTATTAACACACTCAGTCCCTCAAGAAACAGACTAGTTAGTCTCCCTCTATGTCTGTGAACAGAAGTATACTCTCTCATATAGTGTATTTTGGTCAATAAAGCACAGCAGCTCGTGCACTCAAGTTATGAAAGCTACAGCGTAAGCACAGCAGAATTAGCATAAGCCACCTACTGCAAACTTCCTACCCTGTCCAGAAGGAACATGCAACACACACAGACGTACACACACAAATTAGGATAGTAACCTGGGGAAAGAAGGGCCAGCCAAAGTAGAGACAACACCTTCTGAGATACAAGCCATCCAGTCGCTCCCACTGTTCGCAACACGTGAAGCACAAAGTAACCTAGATTATAACAAATTAACTATGTGGCAACACAGAAATAAGCTTAAGGTTCCTTGCAATACATGCAGCAGAACAGACTCCATCCCCTGACCATTACGTGTTCTGCACAGTATTAAACCGTACCTTTCAATAAACTACAGACTTGTTCTCTTCAGCATTTAAAAGCAAAACAAACCACAAATAAATACGAATCTAAGTAAAACCAAGAAAATTTAGAAACAGAATTCTCTTGTATAGTAATAGATATAACAACCTCTGTGTAGTTAGAAAACCACTTCTTCCTTCACAACAGCCAACATTCACATTTTGTAGCATGGCATTTAGATAAACATGCCAAGTATAAGAGATAAATGCAAAGAAAATTAATTCCATTAAAATCCGCTTTAAGCGCATCATTATATAAGCATCTTAGTTGTTCTAAATTGGACATCAAGTTTATTATCTAGAGTCATGTTAAAAAGAGGGAATAATTAAAGTTTAAAATTATAGAGAAAAAGTTAATAATGATATCTAAGATGTACTGATAAACAGAAAACGTTCACTATTGAACGCAAGATGCAAGCAATATATTTTCATTCAATGGAATGCTCCTGATGATCTTCAGTGTGTCAATTTCGAGTCTTTGAAAGCAAAAGTCAAATGCAGCATGCTATGACAAAATGCAGTAACTGAAAACTCGTAACAGTTACTGTATCTACGACTAGGACTGGTCGTTCTACGAACTAACTACGTCATACGAACTTAGAAAATAATCGTACACTTTTAGATTAGCAGCTACGTCTGGGTTAATCTGAGGGATTATAGATATACCAACCCAATGTTTTGCAAAGCATTTAGGTGAATGAAGTGTCTCAAATCATTTTCCTTTGCTGAACAAAGAGCATTCAGCAGACTCTTGATGCCTCTGCCATTCAAGCTAGGGAACGCTCATCTCACAGGGAAGATTCTATTACTATGTAAGATTCCTGCAAAAATTGACTATCACTAGAACAAAAATAAAACATTAAAAACCCCTTTATTCAAATAATCTGCATATCAATACCTTGTGTCCTGCTTTTATTTAAAGGCAGCTGTCCACCCTATCAAGAATACAGACTTCCCCAAAGCGCAGTAAGCTACCAATCTGAATTTTCTTTCTAAAACACACGGTGTATGCCTTCATCACACTTCGTTTTACCTACGTAAGCAGTCTACCAAGCCTGTACAAAAGCCAGTATCAGCACAGTAAGTCAAACTGAAAAAGATGTTAAGTAAATTAATTTCCTGAACACTTTACGTTTTAGTCTACTTGATGGATAAAGACAAAAATGACAAAACAATATGAATGATTAACAGAGAGATGCAAAATAAAAGCAAAATAAAAAAGATCCAAGTCAACCTGCATAAGAAAAGATGTGCGAAATGGTCCTTGCTACCCTTTTAGCCCTGGAGGATTGCATGTGCTCTGTGGTGTGTATTTCAAGTTGTTTCTTCCCCTTACAGTCATCACCTGTTGATTGTGGTAACAGATGATTAATGGGACAAAACCGGGATCATATCAAGAATGTTACAAGACAATCTGAACAAGTCTACTTCATATTAACAGTTATGAAGCCAAAAGACATCAAGCAAATTCCAACAGACTAAAACTTGTCTGGGGCAATGGTACAGAGTGCCAGGTAATCACTTTTCTACCCTCTGCATTTAAGCAACGAAATAAGCATTTACTGTGAAGCTTCCATAGAGGCACCAAGCACAAACTGCTATTGTAGCAACAACGTATCATACAGCCCCAGGCTAAAGGCACATAAATGGTTATACTTACATATTGATTCCTCATTTACACCAAGATGGCTATCCTCTCTGTAAAACTCCTTTATATTCATGCTTCCACAGTAATCTGAGTGAGCTGCAATATATCCAGAAAGGATAAACAGAGTATAATTCTCAACCTCAATGGCTCTCCTATCACCAGGTTTTAAATAAACTCACTTGGATCACTATCAGAAGCCAGGTTACCTGAAGGAAACCTGAAAAATGACCCTGGAAGACGCCTACCTTGTGTAATCCTGGGCGTTTTTGGTTAAAAAAAAAGTTCTCTTTTCAGATAGCAAAGTTAGTTTAAAAAAAATCCTAAGTAACAACTCATTATATTCTGAATCTCTACTCCCATCGGCCTGTCAGATGAGCCACGTCTTTGTGTTGCTTTCAACAGAAATGTTAAACGACTGAGAAGAGAGCACGTACAAATTATAAAGCACTGAGGCAGAAAGGACCAGACTGAGCATCAAAAAAAGTTCCATACAATCACAAAAATCAATTACTTTCTGCTTACAGCATTTATTTCACTCAGAGAGCATATGATGTGGAAGAAAAAGTGAAGAGGAATTGAACTTTCTCAAGGAAAACAAGACGTGCAGATCAACCACTGCACTTTTAGCTTTGCAAGACAGATATAATGAAGCTTTGAGCACGCAGTGGACTGAAGGGTAAGAAGGCATCCCAAGGGCTGACAGAAAGAAGTTCAGACTTCATACTATAACACAGAACAGTTTCGAAAATCAACTTCTACCATCTTCCAGTAAAAAAAAAAAATCAGCACATGAATCTTAATTATAACAGATGTTTCTCACGTACCTGGATCCAGATATTTCAAAAACAGAGGAAAAATACAAAATGTGTAGCACAAGTAAGAGAATTAAAATAATAAAAAGATAGAAAAACAGCAGCCAGCCAGGACTATAGATAAACACCATAGTGCCATAGAAGAAGTCCGCAAGAAAAAAAGCCAACAAAAAACAAACACTGGTTTTGCGTGGAAACCAAGAAAGACAACTGAAAAGGTACCTTTAGATTCATAACTCTGCTTCAGCAAAACCATTTGAAATAGTTGCACTAATAGTGATGCAAGAGATGCTGCAGTATGTCTGACCAATCGCAGAATCTTACTCATGTAGAAATAGGTGCCTCCTATCGAAAAAGAAGTGTGAACACATTATTTACCTACATAAAGGTGCACCTCTACTTGCCAGTGACCATTAGCTTGCAGAAAAGTGAGAATGAAGCACCAAAAGCTTTAGTTTAGCCAGGAGTATGAAAGTTCAGCAAGCGTGATTTGAGAAGTCTAGATGCATTTGATATTATAGGAAAATGCTTTTGTACAAACTACACAACCTGTAGAAAATGCCACGGTTTCTGTCTTGAATGCAAGAATACCTTTTCTTAGGGAGAATTAAGAGCTCCAATGAATAGCAATGAAATCCTTGCTTACATAACTAAGGTTTTCTGATACTGATACTGTGAGGTCACAACTCCAAACAATTTTGATTTGAAAAGGAGAGAACTTTTCATCTTCCCCTCCACTTTACAATGAAAGAAGAAAGTTACTGCAGTGGTCTGTCTCAAGTGCTAAAGAGACATTTCTCCTTTAGAGCAACAGGAACGAAGCCCTCCATGCTGCTGCTTTCTTAGAAACAGCCACGGCCCAGAAGCCTGCCGTGATCTTGGGCTCCTCCATCACAGCACTCATTTAACCCAAACAACTGGATTAAAGTCCAGAAGAACACATGAAGATGAGTTCATTTTTAAGATTCTCCTTGGTGAATATAAACTCTGGAACACAGAAAAGCTTTTATATGGTCTCACTAAGTAGCTCATTATGTTAAGACAACAGAATTCCTACCTATGCTATACAACTGCCAAAAAGAAAATCTTGGCTCAAGTATTTACAGTTGCACCACGAGATCCAAAACAGATTTGTAGCTAACTGAAAATATACATCACTCAAGAAAAACACATCTACAGAGTCCTAAAAGTGGTTTTAATTTTTTTTTTAATTTCAGGCCACTAAAGAAACCTGAATAGTGACCATTGAGAACTACCAACCATCAAGAAATTTGGGGTGCAATGTGAGTGAGAGGCAGGTAGATGCAGCCAAGACATGAGGCCAACTCTACAGAGAATGGAGATCGCCTTGGAAAGGCAGAACCTTGTTTAGAGAAGATTTAGTTTCACGTTTCAGGAACGTAGTCACTACAAGTCTAGTACCCTTTGGAGTTCCATTTTTGAAGTGGTTGAGGTTCAACTCTTAAAAAAACACTAATACACTGGAAGGCCAAATGAGAAGAAAAAGCTCTTTCTCAGAAATTTTCTGGGCAACACAAGCACTGCTGAAACAATAGTTCTGCTCCATCTTGAAAATTCAAATCACGTAAGAAATAGGACTGCATGGAAAAAGTTCCTATTTGAAAATTCATGGACAGACAAATGTAGGTCCAATAAGAGATCAAGAGACACCTAGACACCTGTGCTGGATGAACAACCCACTGCGTTCTGTATCAGTTTAAACATAAAATCTACTAGGAGGTTCAACTGACATGTAAAAGGTATTTCATAAAGAGAATCACAAGAATTTCATTATTGATAAATAAAACAGGGTAGAAAAAGTACTTAGCACTACATAGAAAATGTACCAACTAAGCCATATACTATTCTGCTATGTGAGGAAAGCACAAGAGAAAATTACTTACTAGATGCATGCTTCTGGCTCCTGTCCCTTGAGTAAATTCTAGAAGATGGCACAGAAGAAGCAGAGTACGCTGTAAGAACCTCCTTCCGTTCAGAAAGCATGCTGCAGTCACTGCAGGTGTACCCATTTATCATTGTAGTCTGGGTTTCTGCTGTTGCTATATCGCCATTTCTCTGCAAGAGTGCAGTATCACTACCTAGCAAACAAAAAATAGAATATTCATTGCAAGAATTATTAACATCACTAGTTACCATTACACAGAACGTATACAGAAGCAAAAGAAAAGCGTAGTTACCTTTAGGGTCACCATCATCATCAAGACCTTCAAAGAAGAAAGAAAAAATAAGTTTGTTCACAAAGATAAGGAAAAGCCCCATGAGCAACCATGACGTCTGACATGAACTCAAACCAGGGGTCCCGCTAACTTTAAGACTGCAAAGAAAAGTCAATTGAATATCTAACATTTTTCAGTCTATCACATGAGAAGATTCATACAGCCATATATCACTGTAGTAGGCTAACAGCTCATGAAAAGTGTCCTGTCACAGAAGCAGCCAAGTATGAATGACAATTACACTTCTCAGCTCCCATTTCACTTCAAAGCAGCTAATTACAAGCTTACACTGTTTTTCTTGCTTAGTAACTACTTCTTAAACAGGATCTTAAAAATACAGTGCTATCACAGACAAGTAATCCAAATCTTACCATGCTTTCTACTAAGACTGAAACAATTCTTCACATTCTTACTCAGGGACAGTCACAAATTACTGACAAGAAACAAGCAGTCTGAACCAGGCACTAAAGTAAGTTGCTGATCTCTTACGCAACGCTTGATGAAGACGACTCTCAGATTTTCTCTTCAGATGAAGAGGCTGACACCAGAAAAGGATGCTTGCACGTACTTAGGAAAAACAACTAATCAGTCACACAAAAATATCTCAGGAAATCTTCAGGTATCACTAATTTCAAACTTTCAGATTAAGGTACTTTAAGTTCAAACACACTTCTGCCTGTAACAAACGAACATGCTTTTCCTTTGCCTATTCAAGAGAAACTTAATGAAGTTACATGTTTATTCAATGAACATTTTGAAGCAATAAAGACAGAAAAAGAGCTTCACTTTGCAACATGAACTGTGTTGACTATGCTAGCACAATCAAGTTTACACAGTGGAGCGTGAATTTCCATCAGGCATCTTAGCAAAGCAGACACCTACAGTAAAAGAAACACGTGCAGGGGGCATGATGGAAAAATGAGTGAGCAAGACAGGGAAGATGTGAACATATTCACACACGAACTATAAGCAGTTCTACAGTTTGATATAACCAAGAGCATTCATGACTTACCCCACAAATGATCAACTTCTGTCTGCTCTCGAATCGAAGATTCATCCAATACAGTGGATAGCATTGATGTATCGCTGGCACGGCTAAGGAAACTGCTTTGGTTAAAAATGGGAGAGCTGGATAGATTTTTCCTTGGTACATCTCTCACACTGCCAGACTGTTTGTTTATACTTTTGCACTTCTTCACCGCCCTAGGAAACAAAGATATAGCACTAAAAGACACAAGTTTCTGTTTCTCTCACTTTTAAACAAGTTCAATAAAAAGACAAGCTTTTTCAACACTGATGTGACAGTCACCACCAGGTTTCAGAGAAAATTCTTACTTCTAAGCATCTACAGTTTTACAAAGACTTCACTGTAAACCACATACCTTAAGTTCTGATATCAAACACTGAGAACAAGAAATAAAACAGTAAGTAATCCATTTTTGTATTATCATGTTCAAACAGGAATTCTCAAGACTCCAACTAATACATTAATTAGTGATGGAAAATGCTTACTTAGAAGACTGTCCCCTGAAAGTCACATTCCCGGTGTAAGAGCTGTCATGAAGGATATCGTCTCGGGCACTGTCTGGTTTATTAAAGCCTGCAGCAGCTAACCATAAACTACGCCGTGACATTCTTGGTGAATCAAACACTGGATCTATTTTGTGTTTGATCTCAAAATCCAAAGCATCTGAAGAATAACTTGAACTAAAACAAAATAAGAACAGAAAAGTTAGAGTTCAAGAGAAAATCCCCCTAGAAATAAGCATGTCCTTTGAGCTAGACTAAGTTTCAATTAAAAGCAGTTCATCCAGGGCTATGGAGCAAGTTCCACAAGATATGCAGTATTACCCAGATAACTTAGGAGCACGAAGAACAATTCATATTACAAGTTTAACAACAAAAAGCAAACCACAGAAAGAAACAACTACCATGGAAACCACGTGTGCAGCTGAGCCAGAGCAAGCATTGTGCAGCCTCAGACACAGCACTTTGAGGACGAGTTTAAGAGATGAAACCATTTATGCCACAAAGCTTCTTTCCCATGCCTAGTTGCAAATCAAAAAATCATGATGCATTCTAAGTCACAAGGTAAAACAACTTTCTTTTTTTTTTAATTTTTTGCTTGCTGTTTTGTCCCACAAAGGCAAATACATACATAAGTAAGCTTCACTCCATTATCTCAGAAATCTAATCCACACTCTTACACTTGATTCTCTCAGAAGCTTCATGAGAACTCACAATGAAGACAGAGCAGCAATAGCAGAGCAAGGCAAAAACAAACAGATTAAGCAGAAGAATCAATAAGACATGCATTTACTAAAACAGAAGTTTAGCCTAAAGCAGAATACTTGTACTTGCAACGAAAGGAAACATTCAGTTATGTAATTGAGCAGAGCTTGTCATTACAGGATGCTGTGCAGCAGAAGCTCAGGTCCTAGAACTGCTCAGCGTGGTGAAGCAAAGTATCAAAATGTAATTGCTCTAGGCCAGCGTTCCAATGGAGTCTGCTTCCTGCTGGGCCACAGGGATGGATATACAGAGCTGGAACAGCAGTTAAGTTAATATTCCTGGGGTTGGGTTCCCTTTTATTACCCCACCCCTCTGTTTTTGAGAGAGATTTAAAAAGAAAGACAGACAGAAAGACGACTGAGAAGGTACGAAGTGTTACCTAAAGAGGCTCCTTCCCCCAAGAACCTCTGGAACAATCAAATAAAACAGAGCTCAATAGGTTCTACTGTGCTATCTGAATTTGAAATCGATGCTTTCCAGAATACAAACAGCTGCTGCAAAAAGTATTTTTGCAAAAACAATCTTTTGAATGCAAATACTTTTCCTGCAGTGTGTGAAAATCCCAGAACAATACAAAGTATCATCTGATATGTAATGTATTACTCTGGCATGCAAATAAATTAACACTGGAAGTCCTAGCGGTTGCACTTAAAGCAGTGACTTAGTTCTGACGAGGTGGGTGTGCTTTTGAAGTGAGTTTTCTGACTTGGATGTAGGATACAACAGAGTTAGAGCACACAAACAGAACTTCTTTCACCTAAAAATCCTAACCCAGACAGCGCATTGCTGGACAATGGCTGGGTGCTCTAGCAGCAAGCAGGCATTCAGCCCACAGGGCCACACTGGTTTGTCTGAAATAACTTCTATCGCCCAGACGTACCCAGGCTTGGCAGCAGCACCACCTGTTCCATCTTACTGATCTGCCCTGCCAGTGCCACCCATACAGAGCACAACCTTGGGCAAGGCAGGAGTCTCAGACACTGCTTCAGATAAACCCAGCATGCTTTACTGCACAAGCTGTACTGATTAATCCTTTATATCTGGGCTAAGGGGAAGATGAAATAGACAGGGGCTTCCTTGTGTAAAAACAGATTTAGTTGACATTTGTAAAGGCACTGAATAACATAACTTATACAGTGTTTTCAAAACTAATAGAGGTACACTTGCATTCTGACAGATGTGAAGTCAGAGTTAAACGCGGCTCTTCCTGTTGTTCATTATGAAATCGTCAGAGCCTCAATAGTTTACAGTTGGGTCCCTCCCTAAACACTTGTTTCAGAACTCATTTTGCTATTTACACTTGCCACTGCGCATTTGCTTATCCTCATCTACCCCCAACGTTTCTTACAGATACTCAATTCACAAGAACACAAAGTACACAGGGCAAGCTGACAGCTGTAACCAGCTCAATTTGTTTCTGTTTGCGAACACTTGTTGTTATTAGGTATCTCAATAAGCACTGATACTGTTAGGGTTGAATACACAGCCTGGAGTTGGGCCCTACCACCTTCCACAAAAACCTGAAAACAGAAAGTCACTGTATCTTCTCCTCTAAGCTAAATAGAGAGCTTTGTGCAGGAAAATAACTCTCCTTATATTGAAAAGAAGTCTCCAAAGGCAGGACAGTATAGAGATATCTCCTAACTCGTCACCTCGGTTCCAAATTTTGGAAAGCTAGATCTTTTCCTTCCATGGAAAGGACACAACATTAAACAAACAAACAAAATCCAGGCCTTTCTTTTCAGAGGACAGAAACGAACCCGTACATTGATACTATTCCTACCAAATGCATATGGCTAACCAAAAAACTTCTTAAAGGCAGGACGCAATTAGCCTGTGCTCTTAGGTAACCTGTAACAGTGCAGACGGGCTCCTTCCTCCTTACAGTCAGCTCCCTTGGCTGCTGGCACACCTGCTGACTTCGCTAGCCTTGCACCTATTCCCAGCTCCGTAGCTGTTGCCTTGCTATCTCCTTCACATGAGCTTCTAAAGAAGAATGCCCTAGACTCCAGTGGGTTAATTCCAAATTGTAACTTGGTAAGTGGAATGAAAATGACGCCTGCCAGTTTTAGCACACATACCCTTTTGTCTAGAGGACATGAAATGTAGTTTATTTTATAAGTACCCTCTGGAAAGAAGTGGGCAGTAAGGTCCTTGATTACTTAAGATTGTGATAGAAGAATGTTGTGCACTTAGGAGACCTACAGCTAAACAGACATCATGTGCATATAAACAGTACGTGACTGTTCATATGCTTTCTGAGGAGAGTATCACTTACATTAACTGACGAAGGACACTACCTTGAGTTTTAGTTATTGCCTTGATCAGTCCCAGAATGCGTGTAAAAAAAAAAAAATACATATAGTCTTCTACCAATCCACTTTTAGGAAAAGATGCATGCGATGTAATGCAGTGACACAAAAATTAAACCAACATCTTATTATGTTTGGAAAGAGAAAGAAGTGCTAAAGCACCTGAGAGGTACAAAAAGGGCATCCCGGAAGATGAGTGACTACAAGGAAAGAGCGGCCTGAGGAGTGGGGAGGAAATGACACGTTGACAAGTGAGGGAGATTCACAGGTCTGACTCGCATTTTGAGGAGGATAAAGGTTATTTTGTTGTTTCAGTTCAGTGCTTTTCTCATTTGAGCTGGAAGATTAAAAGCACAAAGCAGAACTGCTACAGTTACGAATACAGAGTAATCACTGTGAGTATTAATAGAAATCCTTTTAATAGGTTATAGCCAACTCTATTAATAGCTCCGTGCTATCTAACTTCAATGAACCTTCCTGCAACGCTACACACACAAGCAAGTTTCTTTAGAGAAACTCACAGATTTTGTGAAGATCTAATTGTCAAAAGCAGAACAAGTGTTATCAGAAATAAAGCGAGGCCAATGCAGGCAGGGCGAGAAGGAGCGAGCCTCAGCATGGAAACACTTCAGATTATCAGCTCAGCCGAACTCACCCTTTCTTCAGATTATTCAAATATTAACAGACCCAGCGGTCAAAGAATGAGATGAGCAGCACACTGTGCATCTGTGCGCAGATACATGGCAAGACTGCTCCCTGCTCCCTGCAGCCCTGAAAGCAGCCACTGTACCAAGCAGCTTCCCCCATCATTTTAACATTTTAAACATCACATAATTTTCCATGAGGAATCACAGAACTGTAGGGGTTGGAAGGGACCTCTAGAGATCATCTAGTCCCCACTTTAGATATTTATAGACGTGGCTCAGAACCCCTCTGAGTCCTCTTTTTTCAAGGCTGAACAGCCCCAGGTCTCTCGGCCTTTCCTCATAAGAGAGACGTTCCAGGCCCTTTATTATCTTTGTAGCCCTCCGCTGGACTTTTTCGAGGAGATCCCTGTCTTTTCTGTACTGGGGAGCCCAGAACTGGACACAGTACTCCAGGTGAGGCCTCACCAGGGCAGAGTAGAGGGGGAGGATCACC
>JANHGO010006874.1:0-20776 GCA_024606505.1 Aquila spilogaster
CTTTGAGAGAAAACATGCTGCTTCAATGTGATAATAACATAAAATGTGCTATCCCAAAATGATCTTAAAAGGAGAGATCAAAGGACCACCTGGCCTTATATTCTGTCTCCGGCTGTGGTCAATGACAGCTGTCTAGGACTAGTAAATATAGTGCAAACACAGAGTAACACTTTACAGGTAACACTCCCTGGCTCTAAATATTGATGGCTCTGGGCCTGCTTGAGTTGCACAGTCATTTCTCCTTCAACTTTTCTGTGTAGTACAGAATTTCATACATGTCTGTATACTTGCAGACATTCCAAACTGCAAAGATTTTGACACAAAAAGCCCTCACTTTTTGTTAGTCTTTTCTCTACCTTTACTAGATCACCTCAGTGGTCTTTTCCAACCATAACGATTCTATGATTATGCAATGAAGGGACCAGAATTGTATCTAGTTTTGAGGAGATGGGGGGTATCAAACATCTAAGTCAAACCAGAAGAGCTTTGACAAATACTGTTGGAAACTTATCAGAATCAAATTCATTTATCCTTTCGTGCTGCAATCTTGCATACACTACTTCAAAATCAAATTGTATTAGCTTTGTTCACCATTATTTGGTTATCTCTTGCTCATGCATCACATTAGATAGTAGACAGAGCTCCCTGAAATATACAGAACTTTACTGTCTATATAAAATCAGTTTCTTTGATGTAATTGTATTTATAAAACAATATTAAAAAAAATGTTACTCACGTGTATTTATCTTCTGAAGTGAAATGTGCTTTTCCAGCTGTCTACGAAGTTTCACCTCTGCTCCATATTTTCCAGTAGTGCCATTGTCAGCCAAAATGAAATGTGAATGCATACTGTTGAGTACTGTCAACTTACTCATGGGATTGGACATCGTCTGGTATGGTCGGACCACCTGCAATTTGGAGACAGAGGAAAAAATAGTACTAAACAGAAAAGATCCTCTGAACTGTATCAGCTATAAGACACTAGTTGACAAGATGATAAACACAAAATTGTTCGTGAAAGACTACTGAAGTACTGCACTTGACCACTGCTGTCTTCTTTGTGTAAAATAGAAAATAACCTTCGCATTTAAACCTTTCCACACTTAAAAGTGTGGGAAATGATGACCTTTTAGATGCAGACATTGCTTGGAGAATAATCTGTTTCAGTGGTATCAGTGGCCACTGTTCTGGAAACAAGTCCAGCTAATGGATTCCTAAGGTCTTCTTGTCTTCCAGTTGAGCTCTTTGATTCTTTCTTCCCAGTTCCCAGCAGCACCATGCCTCTGTTAATAAGTCACTGAGAGCCACCAGCACTGGAAGCTCTTCACATACACTCCAGTGTGGATGTAGACATAATATTAGACTGTATTTTCAATTTCTTTGGAAAAAAACCTATGGCTCATTACAAGACAGTGAACTGTATTGAAAATGACTTTAGAAAGTTTCTATTTCATAGGGAATTTGCAACACTTCCTTTGATTACTTTGTGTCAGAAGAAGCTTTTTTGTAGATAAGCAGATTAAATTGCTGCAGTTCTATCCCATGCGTAGCCTCCAGTCAGAACCAAGCAATAGTCCATGCTTGGTTTTCAGCTACCTTGGTGGATTTCCAATGACATATGTAAGGATGCACTGACGTGACAAAAGAATTGCTGTTATGTAGAGGGCTTATGGCTGATCAGTCAAAGACATTTGCTAGAGATACAGTTCTCCACAGTTTTTACACCTTTTCATTTTGAAAAACAAAATTCCTAACAATTTGTAAGATGAAGCTCTGGCTAAAGAATTGCAGACCTGACATGTTACAAAACTTAACTCTAATACGTGTCTTCTGCAAGGTATTTTCTTCACAGCTCTAGCATTGCACTTTAGGGAAAACTAAAAAAATCTTGTTCTTTTCAATGTACAAAATCATTTTCTCATATTTTGACAAGACTACTTGCAGACAGAAATAAATTAACTTACTAATTTCTTTATAAGATTAGATCCCATTTTTTTTGTTCAAAAGAGTTATCTAATTGAGAAATAATTCTTCATAAATATCACGTGTTAGATATTCTTTGGTCAGAGATCCCTTTCTCTCTGTTTCACTTGGGAATTGGCTTAGCACATTGGTCCGCTCATCAATGGCAAGGGGAAACTCACAGACATATGTGACAGGTCACACAGAGGGTACTCATTAAGCTATCTGTCCTGAAAAGGCTTTGAGAAAACGAGAGGGCAGCTGGCCAACAGCAAGGCAGTGTGCTCCAGGACTGCAGGAACAGGTGATAGCTTTGGCTCAAGTTTCTTCTGTACTATTTCTTTTGGTATCCCATTCATAATATATTTTACAAGGCAGTACAGCTTAACATCTATCAGTATGCTGTTGGAAGATGCTCGTTAACTAGCTTGTACACACACACACAAAAAAATGTCTCACATGCTATCGTCAGAAAGAAAACAAAAGTTCTTTCTCACATAAACAAAATCAAGCTAAAACAATTACATGCAGCCAATACCTACTCTCTCAAAATGGAGGGGACAGGGCAGCGAGACCTGTCAGAAGAGGAATGACTTGAGTTGCCTATTCATGGTTCAACCACAGTGAAGACAATTAGCTGCTGTGAATGTAGTTTTAATGAAGAGTTGTATTTTTTCCCTAAGAGCCATGGCTCAGGATTTTATATGGTGACAGCTTGACTTTATTTTCTAATGAGCTGCAGCACCAAAGACTCCACTTACTGACTTGGTAATGCTCCTTGAGGGCACAGTAGAAGGTTATGCTTTGGCTCTGTGTTTGATGATTAACTGCACGGTGAATCATATTTAAAAAAAATATTGATTGGAAAACAAGAATACAATTATTTTCAATTGATCTATTCACAGCATGTATAGTTGAACAGCTGAAAATCCTTTTTTAGTAATAAAGTTCACAAACCACATGATCAGACTTCTATCATGATTAAAGGATAAGCAAAATCCTCAAGAAGGCAACAAAATCTTAAGCTTTGAGGTAAACTGCTTTACCAGAACACTCAGCAGACTTTCAGTTTCACACTCTTGCATTTCCCATACCTTTGTTCCTTCAAATCTCTTACATTTTACAGGCAAGATAAAAGGCTGGAAAAAGTTTAACTTTAATCTCTTCTCATCCTCTTTGCAGTCTGAGAAGAGAGAGTAATTTTCATCCTCTTTCCGCATCAAGAGGTGGGAATAATGTCCCCTGGCAACTTTTTCTGCAGAGTTTAAAGGAAGCATTTATGCTCAAGACAACCCTTCTAAGTACAGGATAACAAGTGTGAGAGCAGCATGCTGTGATGCAGTAGCCACACTGCACAAGGTGAGGACTGGTTCCCTCTGCTGTCAATAGGTCAGGAGGTGGGCCATCTGAAATGCTTGTCTCTGCCTCCTGAGGAGACAGCAAGCTTGGATTAAAAGCGCTAGAACACTTCTTTTACACTCCCTACGGGCATGTGATACTGAGCATAGGGACAGCACCTTCAGGAATCTCAAAAGGGACAATGAGAAAAAATGTAATGAGGTGATCAGTGACAGAAATGAACCAGACGCTGGAGGCCCCACGGTGGGGGACAAGGGGGATCACTGACATTGGCTGGTGACCTGATGCAGTAAAAGACCCCAACTTGTGTCCAGGCCTGTATCACACCTCCTAACACATTCCTCCATCAATGTGTCATGCAATTCAACACAAATCTAAATGGAGACAAGGCATTTACAACAAACCCAGTATGTTCAGTGTAATGGTGCAAGGAGAAAGAAAGATGTGAACTTCGCTTCTGAAAAACCGAGCAGCTGTTGTTCAAATTATCCCTCTTCTGATGCCCCACTGTTCTGGGGTACCCCAGGGAACAGAATAGTTCTTAGTTTAATTTAAAGGATCCCAGAAGCATCCCTGTCCAAAGCCTCTGTATATGCTACAAATATCACTGTCCCCAGCTTTGCCTCAGGCATGCTTCCTACACTGTAGCTTGCAATGAGAGCTGAATCTCTCTTCCCTACACTTTTCCTTAGAGTAATTATTTGCTGGCTCAAACCTGACATGAAAAAGAGACTCTGATGCTTTGACAAAACACTAGACAAAAGTCACAGTGAAATGAACTTGTAAACTATTTATGGTCACCTATAATCTTTTTCCAGAATTCTATTTAACTACAAGACGTAACCTATTCCTTTAAATATAATAGAAAAATATCTACCAAAGTAAGCCAGATCTTGCAACAGCAAATCCTATGGCATAATGAATAATTATTTGCGTAAGATATGTAACTCTTACTGTTACTCTGAAATCTGCAGAAAGGAGTTAAAGCAAAACTTAATCTTTCTTACACTATAAAGACAGAGATGTGTGAAAGAGAAAAGGAAGTCTTACACTGTTTGAAGGAGTTTCATGCTGTAGGCTAACATTATTATCCAGATGTACTAAGTAAAAATGAAAACATGTAGCCTCTCTAATGCATAAATGAATATTTTTTTCTGGTTTGGATAACCTTTAGTCATCTCAAGGAAGATGGTGGTATTCTGCAAAGGAAAGGCACTTGGTTCTGGCACAGTAGTACTCAGCTGAAGTTATTTATAATGAGGTATTTACAGATGAGAGCAGAGAGAAAGGAGTGAGTAGGACCTGGTGTGGCGGTGAAAATAAGTCTTTCTCAGTCAGTCTGGCTGTAAGACACAGTAAACAATTCCAGGTCTGTAAGCTTTCCACGTTAGATATATTTTCTGCATTTCCAGTTTGTGCTTGTCTTGTCTTATAACTACAGACATGCCTTAACCATGCCCAGTGCTACAGAAATAAAAGATTCCTTATGTTGTATAGCTATCTCACCTCTAAATTCCCAACATCATGCTCGTCTTTCTGAAAAAGTGTTCTGTTATTAGGTTGTAAACTTTCAATAACTTCCTGGTGATACAGTACAGTATGGAAAGTTCTTGTCTTTCCCAAATAAGCTGCCTACTCAGTTGTTGTGCCAGTGATTTTGAGAAATTCATGGCACTTACTTCAGACAATTTCACTGTTGTGACGCGGCCTCCCAAAGTGCACACAACCTTGCAGCTTTTAAACATCCTCCCTATTCCACTATCCAAATCGATACTGAAAACTTAAAATATTAGCAAGTAGAGCAGGACTACAGAGATCTGCTGTATTATTTGAGCATCCTAGAGAAAACTTTGTTGATGACATGCTTTTACACCCAGTTAAAGTTATAAAATCCAACATCTGTGATGTTTCAAAAATGGCTGCTATGAAAACACAGTTTTTAATAATTCTAGACATAGACTGAGAAAGCCAGGTTCTATTTTTTAGCAAAATAAACATGTAAGGTTGGATTCAACTTATGTTTAGTCCAGTACAGGTCTTTTATAGAAGGAGACCATTTTTACTTTTCATTTTTATGATGTCACCTGTACAGAAGAGTAGGCTTCAAGTAGCAGAATACTCATCACTTGTGTATATTTTTCATTTTGTGCTTTTTTTTTTCCCTTAATGTTCTGAACAAGTCCATAAAGAATACTTACTGTTGACAGTGATCGTGTTGTAAGCATTTGAATTCTAAAGGGTGAGAAATATCATTTATTCTGGAACATGAAAATGGTTGTTTATATATATTATATAATATATGGTAATAATCGGGAGGGTATTATATGTATCTGTAGTAATATGCTGTGGGAAAGTATTTTTCATTCTGGTAATACGTTTTTGCTTACATGCAGTACTGCTGTTTATTTATGGTACAAGTTTACAGAGAAGGCTTATATTTTGCATTCTGTGCTCTGCTGCACAGATTGTAGCTGACCACTGTTACTTCCTCTTTACTGGGTAGAGCCTTTGATAAAGATTGTAAGTATTCTACTTTCTCTGGAATCTCTGGTGAGTTTCATTTTTCCCATACACTCATTGCTGACTGTAAGTCTAACATTAATAGAGAAATATGGGGAGAAAAACACTATAACTCTCAACTAAAATAGAACTCTGAGGCAAATGAAATACAAAAAAGAGGTAGAGGATTTAGGAATTTCTTCTTACATTGACCTGCTGAATCCACATATGCAGAGATTTTTATAGCAGGAATGGAAGAGTGGGTAAGGAGTTTTGGAGTGATTTGGCATGGCTGCACAGGAGATCAGTAAGAAAAGGATTTGGGCTTTTTGTTTTCAAACCTTTAATCACTAAACCAAGGCATTCTACTTCAGTTAGTAGGTCATATACTAAAGCATTGCTACTGATCAATAACACATCACATTGCTGGGGAACTCCATTTTTTCACTAAGTCAAACAGTAAGAATCTTGATTTAAAACTGAAATACCAGCTTCTTTGGACTGAAAAATGAGACTTGGATGACTTCACAGAGCAAAGGGCAAGTACTGAAATCAATGAATTTCTAACCTAGACACTGTTCCTACTGTGGTGATGAGCAATTAAACCCAAGTGAGGGCTGATCAGACCTTGAAGGGAAGACTCAATGACATGCATGCTACAGAGACTCACAGACTGCGCTTCTTTAGATGGAAAAATGGCTCTGTGTGTAAGGGGAAGAATGGCTGTAATACAAGTTTTCCACAAGACTAAGCAAGCAACATTACTTTTGCAGTTTTTCTATTAGAAAATTGGAAATAAGGCAACAGTTTAACTTTCTCTTGAGTGCTTTGTTTTTAAATTAGAATCTAAGTGTGTTAAGCTGGGCATTATTTTCTACTGTATTGCTTTTACAATAGCAGAGTAAGATTAGTCTCCTCAGGGACTTTTAGCTGTCACAATAACAAATAACAAACAACAGCAATATTTTGCTTAATTTACTTGTCCACTTATCTTCAAGAGTCTGAAGAGAGCCCTTGGGCTACCCAAGAGCTGACTGACTTCGATGGTAGGTGTAATAAAACTTCTCAGTTATGACTTCAGACATGACACAGGCCAGAGCATTAGCAGAGGCACAGCTTCACTGGGCAAACCTGGTGTGCCACAAAGCACGGAGAGGCAGCATGCACTGGGGCACGTGCACTGGCAGTAATAAACTCCTCCTCCTCTCCACAAATATTCCGTGATTATGTTCTGTATCCAATGCTGCTCTAAGCAGTGAGGGCATGCTTTGACAACACTCCAGTTCTGATTATAATTTAACCAGACATGGTGCATATAGGCATAAAGCTATGCTGATGCTGGCATTCGACAGGCCTTTTACTACTGGCTGACGTATTTTTTCCCCTGTGCAATCTTTTGTGCCTTATGTGTTTTGCCTAATGACAGTTCACTTTACATTCCTACGGTACTATTTATATTTCCTCTTCTTGGTTCATTTCACAGCATTCACCTCTAACGAGCCAGTCAATACAGTGCACTCTGATTTTCAAAACGCTTGCTCACCAAATGTTTCAAAAGAAACTGCATACACTGAACAAGAGAGAAAGTTCTTTGAGGGTTCAGTAACTGGAAGTTATAGAGAAAAGAAGGGAAAGTGTTAAGAAGGAAAGGTTAATTTTTGCATCAACTAATCACTAAGAAGATTTAGTAACAAGTGGCATGTCTCAAACTGAGTCATGTGGTTTGGTGTTAATGAGAGATCAAAAAGCTTGCAGACAATTCAGTGGACTATGAGGAGTCGAAGAAAGCTTTGTAAAGTAGCCTGACTAGATTATAAATTTGAAGTTGAAATGCAGTATCAGTAAGCATAAAGTAGTACTACTGCATGTGCAATAGAAATCAGTAACACTCAAAATGCCTCAGTATTGCATTATTCTACGAATCAGTCCTTTTACAGAAATATTAGGGGTCACAGAGCTCAGAGGAGTAATTTCTATTTTGTCTATCACAGATATATTTTTGTACTGCTTTTGTCGTTGGTGATAACTCTCTAATTGAAACCCTAATGATGTAATCATGGCTGCACTCATAAAAGACTTTACCTAAATACGTTTGTTTCACTTCTCTTTTTAAACTGATTCCTTTCTGTGTTATGATAAGACTAAGTATTTTTGTTTTATCAGAAACCACATGTCCATTAATTTTTTTGAGTTAATTTTTTTGAGTGACAGAAAGATGGCCCATTAGGACCGGTGTAATGATTCACTGAGGTTTGATCTCATGGCCAATATTTATAAGACTTTTCTCAGTTGAGGTATTAAAAAGTAATAGGATGGAATATGTTGTGTGGGAGACTGTCTATAAGTGTCAATATAACCAATACATTACATCATAATATTGCAAAATGAATCAGACTTCAAGCTTTACAGTGCGTAATGATCTAAGGATGAAGCTTTAGTACATTTTTTTCATGATTTATTTTTAAATAAAAAATATATGTTCTAGAAAGTACTACAAATTTCTATTTCTTGATCTTTTGCTATTTTTGTTGTTGCCATGTCAAAACTTTTATCACCCACAGTGGAAGCTCTGGGTTCGTATCGATTTTTTGTTGTTGCAGACATTAATTCTGTAAGGAATTATTAAGTTCAGGATGGAGAGAAAAGGAAAATAACTGCAAAATGTATATATACTGGAAATCATCTATGTCCACATGGGGCTTACATCTTTGCCAATCAGATCCTCTTGATTTTCCACAATCCCCCAGGGAGCTATGCCAATGGTGCAGATCTTCCCTCGGGACTTTGAGGCATGATCTTTCAGTGCATCTCCAACATGTCGAATGACTCCTGGGGGAAAAAAAGGCATAAAACAAAGATTTAAAAATATGGTACAGATTCATATGGTATGGTATGGATTTCTATGGTATGGTAGGTAACCATCCTATTTTTAGAGAACTCCTATGCAATGATTGCAAGCAACTCGATGCTTGCAAGTCAAGATATGAATTTTTTTTTTCCTGATTACTACTGTAGTAATATTATATGTTTATTTTATCTAATCTACAAAATTATTAAATTATGAATTATTAATCTACAAAATTATTAAATGAGGTAGCAGGAAAAATATTTACACAGACCTAGAAATAAAAAGAGAAGCAGTGAGAGCTGACTGTAACTTGCTTATCTGAACTTGTGCTCACAAATGCACACGCATGCAAACAGACACGATATATACATCCTTCCCAAACACAGTAACAAGCACAGAAACGAAAAAAGAAAAGATGAAGACACTTTGTGCCAGAATAAAGGACAGAAATTTGAAAAAAAACCCTTTCGCTGCTGTGTGGTGAGCTGTTCAGACAGTTTTTGCAAAACTCCGCAATCACTTGAGGATCAGCAAAAAAACAGAGATTAGTATAGAGAGAACAACTGCTCCCCGTTTCTCTTTCCTGCAATTTCTGACACTGCTGCTTGTATGCTTTAGATCCACTTCGTCAGTGTTCCAGAGGTATCCTAGTGCAGAGGACACAATCTACTCCTTTATTTTCACAAGATCAGTTTTTGACCCATGTATCAATAGTTTATTTATTACCTATCTGTCCATCCATTTATTTATCCATTGTATCCAGCTGCACTGCAGCAGACCTGTGGATTTGCTGTGGTTGTTATCTGTTACTCAGTCTCCCCATTTGCTTCTTTTTCTGATTCCATGAATTTCAAAATAACTGGATTGTAAGTGTAACAGTCACACAGTAGGTACAATTTTAGTCAAGCTTATCTGCCCTTTAAATGAACCATGTAAAAAAGAAAGAGACAAAACATTTAAGTCCTTGTGTGTGTTTCCTTCCTGTAGTATAAAAGGAAAAAGAAGCAACCATTCTCTCTTCGTGAAAGAATCAGCTATAATTTAAACTATAACCCAGAGTACAAGAAATTGTGCTAGTTAGGATAATCAACTTTCAATATAGCATGACTATTCTGAACAGCTTGCTGAAATTATTTATCAACCAGGTTTACAGTTAGGTATGCACCATCCTGGCTACAGCACTGATTCACAATGTGAGAGAACCATTTCAGGATTTTTCAATTATACTCCTTGAGAGAAACCTGATGTAAAAATTCGATACGAACAGAACTGACTGAATAGGAAAAATTTTAATTTTTTACAATTTCATATGGAGATAAAACACTGAACTTTCTCCTAAATAATTTGAAAACCAAGATCTGAAGCAACCTGGTGTTTTGCTGTGTGATTCAGAAGTAGCAACCACAGGTATTCGAGAACATAAAATTATGCCTTTATATAATAACATTGCAACCTTAAGTTAATTCTTTTGACTAGGTCACGTTTGATTACATGAAAAAAAAATCATTTTCAGCAATAGTTATGTTGACTTTTCTGGTTTATTTGTACTGTTCTTGCATTCACAACTACGATGCTTTGAAAAACAGTATCAAGCAGCTGTGTGTTTGCCAAATGCAAATGTTGTATTTGATTGTTGCTTATAAAATTTCTGTAGGATGATTCCCAGCACTGATGTCATGTGTACACTGCAATGAGTGTACAACTTCTACAGTTTTCTAATATGTTTTTAAATTAAAAACTTATCTGCCTTTGCCAATGTTGTCACAACAGTATGTGGCAATTAACACAATTATTGTCAACATAGTACAGAGGTCAACATTTAACCCAATTTTCTTCCCTGTTCTGCAGAGTCATGAGGGATGTTACTTATTCTATTGTAACACAGATACTTATCTAACAGTCCAGAAGTTATGCCTCTTATTTTTTATTTATATTGCTGATGTGATAGAACTGAATACTGTTTTAAATTTTATGTGGCCTGGAAACTAAAAAGCCCTAGACTCTCACTTAGCACACATATTCAAATACACAGGATTTGATCCCCAAGGCATTAAAACTAATGCATGATAGATGATTACAATATATTCCATAGACAGTAAGAGGATACACTCAGTGGGATTACTGAAGTAATAAATAATAGTGTTACTGCAGCAAATAAGAATGGCAAGAATTGACAAGTACGGCAGTCCTGAATCAAAACTTTTTGCATTTACCTTTAGCAGAAATCTTTGCTTTTCTCCTGACTCTCTCCTCCCTTCTGTCTCCTGCAGGGAGGGGAGCTGGGAAGCTGATTCCCAACATTTATTTATCTAGGGAACTAGGTTTAGCAGGTTATTCCCCAAACCAATGTGCTGTCTCACAGAAGAATTGAGCCAGCTGCTGTATTGGGTTCTTAGAAGGCCCATATGGTATGTTACAGATGTATTCAACATTGAATACAAATGGCAATATTATCTCCCTTGCTCCAGGGGTAATAGGAAAATATAGGCCTGCGAGACAAGAAAAAGTGATATTTATTCACAGTAAAGTTTTCTATCACATCCACATTTTTTTTTTCCTTTAGCATTCAGGTGGTCTTATAAGATAAAATGTAATATCTTTTCTGGATAAAATTTTTTTCTGTTTTATCCACTGTGAGTTTGACTTCTTGAGCTTCTGGTTAATACTCTGTCTCAGTAGGTGACTGTTGATCTTGTCAAGACTTCACTACTAATATAATTGCTTTACAGGAGGCTTTATTTTCATCTCCCCAGTGTGTGTTTTCCTGCTTAAGTGAACCTTGTATTCCTTGGTAGCTGCCAGACTGGTATAAACTTGGCATTTTCATGTTTACACATAGTACCGTCAGCACTAATAAAATAAAACATGCAATGTTTACCTAATCTGATCAGCCCTATTTTTTTTTTCTGTCAGACTCATAGATGCCACTGCGGTTTCATTTCAAGGTTGCTGATACCTGTGTTTACTCCTCCAGTGAATATCCACGCTCCAGTTGTCATAGCAGCCTTAATGAGGCCTTTCCCAAAGACTTGCTTGAGCTTTGGCTGAAGTTCAAAATTCTGAAGGCCCCCATGCACAGAGATGAGAAGTTTTGGGAGCTCAAGCTGCCACTCTTTGGTCATCAGGTGCAGAAGAAGGTCAGGCTTTGTGTCAAAAGACACACGTACATACTGCGGAAATAAGGGCAGCAGTAAAGAAAAAAAAAGGTTGGTTATACTCAGTGATGCCTAATGCATATGACCTATGCCCAGTTGAACACAGAAAAAAAAAGGCAAACTTCATGATAAAAGCATTAACTAATTGCTAGTTAGTAATTTCTGAAGATGTAGAAAACTAGGCTACTAGGGATAATGGAACACTTTTAATTCACAGGTTGGATGGTTATCCTTTTAGGAAATTCTGAATTGTATCTATGTGCTTAGCAATGCTTAATAGCTATATGTCTTTAATGATGCAGAAAATGGAAACATTTAAGAAGTCTGACAAAAACAACCCAGCTAGTCAGTCACAACTGTGAATTTGCTTGTATCTTATTTTAAAATTAACAAAATCAAACACTCAAAACGCAGGAAGTAACAGAAACGAGTTCGGTTATTCAAGTACATATAAGTTTAAACTGAGCAAGACTAAGAAAGAGATTTATATTATTTTTATATATTATTAATTATTTATTATATATATTATTTACTTACGATTTAGACTAATTTGTAAATATTCAGGAATTTGCCTGACAAAGCACAGGCTCCTAAAATTACTCTAAAACATGTTTACACATTTACAGAACATGGCTATTCTGTGTTGCATCTGTAGTATTTTGTCCCAGTGGAGAACAGGTCCATCTGTGTGCGCATTCTCAAAGGTAGCAACTGCCTTCAGATTCTCTACAGTCCCACTACACTGCACACAGACCTCTCCCTGCCTGACAAACTCTTCTCTCTGTGGTTCTTCTCCTCACTCTTTCTATTGCAGATGGATGAATAGTTTCACAAAATTTGTGCCACAGCAGATGCTTCTTTGATTTTTTTTTTTTAATACAGCACCAAAGGGTTCTAAATGAGGATATAAAACCCTTCAGTAGCTTATAAGATTTGGAAGGACCCCCTTTATCAAATAAAGTAGGTTATCAAAAGTCAGTCACCTATCAAATATCTGTTTGAGTCGCAGTAAGGAGAAAGATTCAGAATAAAGCCTAATTTTATTTCATTTAATCAATGAAAATATCTTCAGATAACATTCGGTGATCTGGCAGGCAATCCAACACTGTTCCTCTGGTTCTCTTTGACGCGAGCGAAGACTGGGTGGATATTTCCCCTGTCTGAGATAAGATTCCAGCACTGCAGATAGTTCTACAAGCTAAAGATTGATCCCTCAAAGTGCAGCTCTCACAGAAAATAAGCCTGATCCAATTCTCACTACATTCAACAGCAGAACTGTAACTTATCCAAAATCAGACTGGTTCCTTCTAAGTTAATATTCTCCTTAATATCTGAAGATCTCCTCTATGTTCCACTAAGCAGCCAGCGGAAGGAGCAACACTGATTTACATGGCCTTTGAACAGATGCCTTTCTATGTTATTCTCCATTTTTCTCCGTATACGACACCATCTTTTGAATTCTGTTAAATGCCCTTTCAAAATAAATTCAGTATAACAAATAAAAAGCTTGATGCTTTTTTTCATGTGTTATGTGACTTAAAGGATTATCTCTACATTTTCACAACACTCATGGTTTTTAAGGTGCTTTTTACACAGCTTTGACAAGACTCAATACATTTGAAAAGCAAAAATGCACATTTACGTTGTTGATTTCTAAACATCCTTATTAAAGTATATGTATGAAAAATCCATGTATAAGAGTCTATGAGAAAAACAGTACATACGCTTTAGAATTCTATTTACATACTTTCATGATCCCATGATCCATAAGAAACATTAAGCCCAAGGTATTATTGGAATGGATTTGATTAAGAGGAAGCTATTAAAAAGTATGATAAAAGAATTTAACTCACTACAGTTATTCAAACAATCATCTTCTAGGTAACATTGAAAAACCACGAGCAAAGATATTTTAAAGTTTTAAGAATATTATGTAAAGGTGTTTTTTTTTTTTTCCTTCTGTGGAAGGGCAGATACTAAATTTTAAGAATTGGTTAAGTTTGGTCATAGGCTCAATGCAAAATGCATCACAGCAAAATAGCCTAAGCTAGTGATCTAACGAGCAGAATGTCTCTGTTTTGAAACCATTCTGATTACTACTCATAATTGTAATGCATTCTGTCACTTTATTTTAATAATTACTCTCAGAGTCAGTGTAATAAATTGCTAGTATATAGTTAGAGGAAATCATGCGTGCTATTTCTTAAACTACTAAATGCCAAGTGATTCAAGAGGATTAGATTTTATTAATCACTTTTCTCTCTCTTATTTCTTTTAAAGTGACTGATTTATTGCAAAGGCTATTGAAAAGGTTTGTGTATCCCCATATCTTTCTCTGTTCTCAGCTATACATGAAGAGAACTTTTTACAGTTGCCAAAACTGAGAATCTGCCAAAAAAACAATGAAGCATGAACAGCAAAACTGTTAAACATATTTCATAAACATTAATGGGATGAGACACTTGTAAAGAAAGTAAGAGTTGATTGACAGAAATCTAAAACCCTTATAGTTTTTGCAGGACCATCTGTATTTACAGGAAGGCTGAAAGAAAGGCCTCTTCAGTAACTGATCTCATTAACAAATGTTATAACTTCTCTGCTATGTGTTTATAATCTGTTGCACTCTCATCTATTAAATTATTGATTTAAGTATCTTAGTGTAGTCTCTGAAGATTAACAACTCAATTATATTAGCAGAATTCATTCTGCTTGAGTATTTTTGTTTTATTTGTTTTCAGAATCAAAATCAATGGCACAGTCAATTCTACTGGCAGCAGTAATCCGAAATTCTCTTCACTGTTTCATTCTGATCTACATTTGCTGTTAAAATTGTGCACTTTTTTTTCACAACTGGAGACTTTATTTTGCATAGTCTCATGGCAACTATTCCAAGATTGTCAATGCATTTGTAGCTTGCAAGTATACATGCAAAATATTATATTTTACATGCAAAAATGTATATTTTCCATCAAATTCATACATGAATTAATAAAATTTAATTCTATTATTTTCAGTGGAGGAAATCATTGCCTGTCAGTCTTATATCTATGGATCTGGTGCATGAATTAACTATAGGTACTAGTTCCCAATTACAAATCTGAGGTTACAGTTGGTTCTGTTACAAAATACCATCTCATTTCTTGTAGCCTTGATTCAGAAAAAGCACTAGATTTGCTCTTCACACAGAATAAGGTGGTGCTTTTCTGTTCTGTGTTTATCACACCTAAAAATTTTAGGTAAAGGCATCCATTTCAGGAACTAAAATAAATAAAGTTCTTCCCTGAGGCTTTGCTTCATCTTGGTTATCTTGCTAAATCTTGCTCATTTATAGGTTTATTCTTTTAGGCAATACACATGTTATTAACCCACTTCTTAACATGACTGTTAGAAAAAAAACAGCTTTTTATGCTATAGTGATATTTGATATCCAGTAATTAGAAAACAACTAAGTAGTTCATTTTTAGAAAAGAACAAAGATTCATTTTTTATGTTGTGTCATGTCCAGTCCTTCCCTCCCTCCCTCCCTCCTCCACTTGATTTATGTTCCAGGTCTGCTGCTTTTGGGTTTTAAAATGTGGAAAGAGAAAAGTTTTGATTTGGTAAGTTTTGTTGCTTATTATGGGAAAGATCTTGTATCCAGCAAATTCAGAAACAGAAGTTTCTTCTTTTTTTTTTTTCTGTTAATAAAACTGCAACAACGACTTAGCCAGCTCCTTGACTAAAATCTACCCCACAATAATGTGTGGTACTGTAAGTATGATTATAAGGACACCTTCACACTATTTTTAGTGATAAACACAGTATTATACAGCAAAGTTTGATTTTTATTAATGTTTTTATTATTAACCAATTAATTCATTGTTATTATTATTCGTTATTGTTACTTGTTTAAAAAACATGTCATTAAGTTTTTGCAAACCTCCTTATTTGTGCTTTGGACATCATTGATGGTAACCAAATGGGACACCCTTTCACAGATTTTTAGCGAATTGCTTAATTTGAAGTACTTTTCCCAGGAGCAGAATGATTGAATTTCTGCAGCTTTCGAAAATATATTTAATTTATGAAAAATTTTGTTCCTACACTTCAGGTGAGGTTTAATGAATAGATCACAGACACAGCTATCTTCCTGATTCTAGCACTATTAGGATAAATCCAGAGTTTTTTCAGCAATAAATGTTTCATCTATATTTTTCCTTGAATTCTTAATTATTTAGATCTCTGAGATTTTTATCCTGCTTTTGTCTTCTCTTTTCCAAATACTTCAAGGTTTTATTTTTGTTTGTTTGAAGTCCTGACTGCACTCTGTGTCAAGATTTTTTTGTCGTTCATGTTGACTTAGTTTTACTTCAAGTACATTCCTTTGAGCACATGGCATATACCTTGAAGCGTCTCTTGTTCTCTTATGGGCACCAGAATCCCAACAGAGAAGACCAGAAATCTTGAAACACAATTAATATCAATACCTTCCCTAAACTCCTAATTAGTACACAGCTGCCCCAAATGCCTTGGGCATTTTGCTGCTTTAAAGACCTCTTCAAGCATGTCACTCAGAAAGCTCTAGTGATTACTCTTTCTCATAAAGAGCTTAAAGTAATGTAATGGTATACAGATAATAGCATGATGGTTACTACTTCTCCAAATCTATTTCAGTTTTGTTGAAAAGCATTCTGTTTTGTTCCCAGTCCTTGTGAAGATACCAACAGCATAGTTTGTTTCATTTTGGTGCCAAGGAAGACATCAATTTTGTTCAGTCTAAATGTTATTTGCTGAATCATATTCTCTTTCTAGCAATGGTCTTGCAGATTTTTCGGTGATTAGTTATCAACTGAACGTAAGGTGTTGTGATACTTGCAAAGAAATGACGTAATTTGCTATTTGTTCCTTAGGTCAGCATTGTTTTCTGGTTTCTAACAGCAGAACCTATGCATCTGGGTGAACAGAACCAACCACCCAAGTAATATTTTCACCTCTATCCACCACATGTGCATATGAGCAAAACACCAGGCTCTTCACAGTGCAGTACTGAGCCTGTCAACATCTCTAATTCTTCTAATACTACAACAGTTCTGAGAATCCTGCAACAAAGTACTCAGGCAAAGAAGATAGCGCTGGGTTGCTGTGTAAGTTATTCTGCAGAGCACCTATGGGTTCTGGCTCTGTCCTCACAGCTGCCCAGAGCAGTGTCTTAGCCACAGTATGCTAGATACAGGCTTGCTATTGATTCCCAAAGCCACAGGCACTGCAGTTTAGCTATAGCCAGATATATTCTTCTTTTCATGTTATGCAATGTAGAAATACATGCATGGGTTAGTGTGGGCACTGAAAACCTCTCTCACTTCATCTAAAAATGCGCTCAGACTGACATACTTTGTTATCACTTCATAACATTGTATGAGGAATGAGTCGCAATACAGACTTCCTTGCTCAAGGAAATCTGTAGCAGAACAAGTATTTCTCAGTTCTTAGCTTAGGCACTGGTAGGCCTCTTATTTCACTGAAAGATAAGCAAGTAGAACTAACTGGTCTATCCTTCAACATATGTCTGGAGGAATTTTCTGTAGGTCTGCTTCAAATTTGTCAGCCTTGTGAACACACCCAGCAATGGGACGCCACAGCTGAATTCTAAAGTTGTTCAAAAAAAGAGAGATAGGGGGTCACTGAAAGAAAATTAAGATAGCTGCATGTTAGCATGCCTTTAGTTATTACAAAAGTAGCCTCTTCCATGCTGCTCTCTAGTTTTTACAGTTCCTTCTGTTCACCAGTTATTTGGAACACAAAATACATAATAACATACTGTATGTTCTTACACTTAATAATAATTCAAAATGAAATTAAGAAAATGCTGTTTATTATTTGTGAATATTTTTTCTTCCTTTTTTTTTCTTTTTTTTTTTTTCACTTAGCAACATTATTCATCTAAGAAAAAAGCATGATTACCATGGCTTTATTGGAGTGGCCTCCTCCTTGGAACTCAATGGTTCCAAAAGCATCCGTTGGGCTGAGCTGAGTGTGCTTGCTGATGGACCACTTCTCTGACTGGATGTCATTGCGAGTAAGCCTGCTTTCATTTTTCTCATTTTGGATAACGGAAATACTCGGAGTCAGTCCAACATGTTGACCTATTAGACGCCCACAGCAACACCTATGACATTAAACAAGCACAAATCTAGTATCACACACATGTATAAACTGCACAGGGAAATGATACAACAAACAGCCTATAAATCTTCCCCTTCAAAAACCTTTCAACTCTGCTGACCCTATTTTTGCTATCCCAAACCAATATAGTACAGATACTAAGATTTCTTCCTATATTTTGTTTGCATTATCATATATCTCAATAACATTTTTTATGTCCTCAGATGATATTAGGTCGATAATTGTCTTTTGCACGCACTACCAGATATTTAAAATTGGTAGTTCACCACAATTTTCTGTATATATATTTTTGGCAATATTTTGTTCCAAATATTTGAAGAACCAGAAGGTTCACTATGAAGATGAGGAAATTCCTAGAGGGAACAGCCTCAAGTTGTGCTGGGGAGATTCAGGTTGGACGTTAGGAAATAATTCTTCTCTGGGAGAGTGGTCAGGTTCTGGAATGGGCTGCCCAGGGAGATGGTGGAGTCACCAATGCCGGAGGTGTTCAAGGAACATCTAGACGCTGTGTTGAAGAACATGGTTTAGTGAGAAATATTGGTGATATCCACCAACTGGATGACCTTAGAAGTCTTTTCCAACCTTGGTGATTCTATGATTCTAAATTAAACACAGACACTGATGACCTTTCATGTCTCCTTTTGATGAAGTATGGTTTGAAATGTAAAGAAATAGTGCTCATAGGAATCCATCTCTCCATCTGTAATTCAACCAATTATGATTAAATATGGCATTACAAACTATTTTTATCTGCATACATACAAATGTGTATGGGTAAGATCCTTTCTTGTAACTGATTTCATTTTCATGGAAATAGCATGCAATTACCTATGGGGGTCTTTGGTGCTGGGTATGATATGAACACATTCTCTCTTGTAAAAAGCTCTTTCTATCCATGATTTCTGTGCCTAAAAAGAGAGAGAAAATGCATTAGGTTCTGTTTGCTAAACACGGCTTAAAATACCTTTGCAGAGCAATTTTAAAACATAAAAGAAAACTCGCTAACTTTGCATTTATGCAGCGCACAAACTGCAGAGAATAAACATTTTCTATTAAAATTGTGCTTTCCTTCTCTAAAGCACTCAAGAGAAGGTCTTAGTTTTTTTTTCATATTCACTAGCCAGTTGACTTTTATGCTGTCAACTACATTCTCATAAGAGCAATTGCTGGAGAAGAATTACATCAAACTGTAAATTATTATTATCTTTCTACACAGTAGAGACAATCCTACCTGTTAATCAAAAATACTTTTTAAATATAGTGACACAACTCAAATAAAAAAAGAATCTCAGAAACCAGAAAAAAATCTCAAAACAAAATTGATAGCACCATGATTCCACTGAATTTTTTAGTATCGACACTAGTGTGGTTGTTTAACTTAGAAAATATAGTTTAATACGTGGACATTCCAACAAAAACAAACAAACAAACGAGATCTGTTTCTAAAACACAGTACAAAAAAGCTTTGATGAAGTAAGAAAATACATTAATAGTTAGATGACCACTTTGTTTAAGTTATGAAACTAAGTTCAGTGCAGCTATGTTAGTCAGTTAATATCACGTCATGATCTTGCCCCAGATACCCTCAGGAAATTAAGTAATTTCTCTCAGCACAGTCTCCACTACTAAATTATTTCATTTAATAAACACATACATTGAAATTTTCCTTCAAAAATTTATTACAAAAAAGTAGATTTTATAAAATATATTAAATAATAAAATTACCTATTTAATTGCACAGCATAAACAGAACTGGATGAACTACGAAAAAGCCACTTAAGAATTAAGTACTGTGAAACGAGATCATTTAAATGAAATCCGAGCACCTTGTTTTTTGTGAAAAAATAAAATATGAAACTGCCTTTATAGAACTCCACACCTACTATGTAACGCCAACTTTTTGCTAGACAGATCTGTGGCCTACTATCATTTTTAATGACAGAAGCATATGTTCCTGGGATTTTTGGAAATCACTGTGAACTGCAGAAATTTCTTGGAGTCCATTAACAACAGTAGTATAATCTATGAAGTACCATACTAACAATTTATAACTATATTCCTTACACCTCACTCATGGTGCTTAAAAAATGGATAATTCATGTTATACAACAATACTTTATCTTCTTTCGACTCCCATTTTTATTTGAAAAAGCTGCTAGACTTCACGTTTTGCAAGAATGGTGGACATCTTACAATGAAGAAAAGCCTATTAAACATATTAAATAGAACCATATTTGACTGTTCTTCCTTACTGTAGCAAACAGAAAGTTAATCTGCTAGAGAATGTGGGACAAGATTTGTATTGTGTTTAAGCAAAGGACAATTAAATAAAAATTCTGAAAAATCTAAAAAGTTGTAGTATGCATAGGGAAGATTACCTTGAATTTCAAAATTATTGTAACTTTTAAATACTTGGAAGCCTATAGTAATAATAATAATCCCAACATTGTATATTGTATTGAATACTTTTTCAATTTGATTGTCTTTTCAGGCAAGGAAAGGCTTCTTAAAAACTAATTTTCTAGATTTGTCAAGACATTCAGCATGGACTTCAAGAACTTCATTTGACCCTCTTACTGTAGAATATTTGAAACTATGGGGGAAAACTAATATTTTGGTATTCCACTGAATTGTGTGTTGTATAGAAAAACAAAGGAAGTTACAATTATTATTGAAGCGTTGCACTGCTAACAACCAAAATTACATTCATTTCAGTATCTACCATCTATTCTTGAAATTTCCCCCTGCTCTCAGTTTCTAGAGTACACAAGTGTTCTATATTGCCTTAGGA
>JANHGO010006875.1:0-20775 GCA_024606505.1 Aquila spilogaster
CAGGCATTCAAGGCCAGGCTGGATGTGGCTCTGGGCAGCCTGGGCTGCTGGTTGGCGACCCTGCACATAGCAGGGGGGTTGAAACCGGATGAGCATTGTGGTCCTTTTCAACCCAGGCCATTCTGTGATTCTATGAGATTCACCAAACTGTGCGTGTAGGAGGGCTATAAACTGGCAGATGGGCTCAGAGCCTTCCTGCCAGGGCAAGGAGGAGAAAACTCATCCTTAGGCCAAATGCAAAGATGGTGGCTGATGGGAAAAGGATTTCCCCAAGAACTTCCTTGGGGTCACAGGGCCTGCTGGGTTATCCCAAAGGAAACCTCACCCAACCAATTCTCTACCACTGTTGGAGTTCTTGGCACTGCTCCCTTCTGCTCTGAGGCCAAAGGGCAAAATTCAGACACCCCCTCCAACTGAACCAGCTGTGGTCTTAAAACTTCATGTGAAGAATCTGGGAAGGATGCTCCTGGGTTAGAATTTAAACATTGGGAATCACAGTACTTCCTTTCAGCCCTGATTTTTAGCATTTCCACTCTCCTTTCAGCACTTAACAAAACTGAAAGGAACAGAAAGATACAGAAACTTAAGTTCTCAAAATCTATTCTCCTCTTGGGTGAAAGAAGAGAGCTTGCACTCATGGCCAGCCGCATGCAGCTCTGTACGGTGATCAAACAGCAAAATGAAAGCTCATTGAAGAAAAAATCCAAGTCAGGCTTTTGTTTAAAAGCTGCTTAATTCCTCAGATAATGAGCACGGCAGTCGCGGCCTGTAAATTAGGGCTACAAAGGCTCATGGACCAGGCAAGAGCAGTGCATACAGCTGCTCCGAAACAAACCCCAGGAGCTCATCTGATGGCTTCGGCTCCCAGGCCATGATAAAATCACCTTTCAGCCCAAATATGGACAGAGCTCCCCAGAGATGCCACTTACCTTGAACGTCGTGGTCCCGTAAAGTTTTGTGGTGTGGACAGTTTCTGGCAGTACGTTGGTGATATTGGTTATGAATTCTTCGAGGAACTTGCAGGATTTCTCCAAGTGGGTTGTATTTATAATAATCTGTACCAGCTGCAAAGGCAAAGAGAAGGTATTCAGAAAAGGTATTCAGGAAACGTATTCAGGAAAGATATTCTTCACCCAGAGGGTGGTGATGCACTGAACAGGTTGCCCAAGGGGGCTGTGGATGCCCCATCCCTGGAGGCATTCAAGGCCAGGCTGGATGTGGCTCTGGGCAGCCTGGACTGGTGGTTGGTGACCCTGCACATAGCAGGGGGTTGGAACTGGATGAACGTTGTGGTCTTTTTCAACCCAGGCCATTCTATTAGTCTATGAAATGGTCAACTCAAACCCGGGGACAAGATGGATTTTATTTCTCCTCTTCAACAGTTCTTGCATGGTAGAGACATTTGGTGCTCTCACAGAGGTACAACTCCAACTTACAATGGAAACATAGCAGCGCAAGTAAAGACAGCGAGAAGTTAAATTCTCACATGCACTTACACCTCACTTAAAAACACTTCTAATTATTAGCAGCCTTAGAAGCAGAAACATAAAGGCACTGATTCAAATTTCACTGTAACAGTTTCATCAGAGAACTGCGACTCAGGGCACAGGACCTTCAAAACAACTAAAGCCTGCTTATATTACCATTTGATACTGGAATCCTGAGGGGGGAAAAAAAAATTCTACAGGTTTTTTTTAGTTTCATTTCTGTTGTTTTCTTCTTTTTAAATGGCATCAGCTAACTTGAGTTCATGTGAAGTATCAGAACTGGGATCACTTGGCTACTCCTCAGCCCACAGAAGTAGGACAGGAGGAGGAACACGACCCGCGAGTACTTCGAGAAGAGCTAACAGTTACAGTGGTAGCTAAGGTTGCATTTCCATCATACGTCAGGCATGAATATGTCACCAGAAATGAAAGCTGGAAGCCAAATGATTGAGAAACATCTGGTGCATTCCAGAAGCACAGCCAGATGCACTTATATCATCTATCATTTTTCATTTTGACATTGTAACTGAGGAGAAAGTTGCTCTTCGAAGAGTTGAAGGAGAGAAGCTAGCAGCCTGTCAGAGCTATTTATCTTGATATTCTTTCCCTGAAATGCCTTGCATTGGAAAAAGACATCAGTACAAAAAAAAAACAGAAGCCTCTCTCAGCACTTGATGTTACCCTGGCTCCATTCCTTCCTTGTTTCTTTTCAAGTCCCTGAAGTCAGCCTTTGGGACATGGGGGACACCTCTCCTCCTCTCTTCAGGTAGAGCTGAGCGCTGCGTGGGGGCAGGCAGCAGGAGTTGGTCAGCATCCACAGCTTCTGCCCTTCCATCCCCAGGCAGAGACTCTGCGACTGCTTTTGCTTCACAGCAGGAAAAGATAACTTGTTACTACAGACACTTATCACAAAGTGTTTATTCAAAGTGAAATCTGACACATGGTACTACTCACAATAACCATTACACTATATTAACACCTAATTCCTCCTCTGGTGCACTCAGACAACTTAAACCCTTATCCCTTTTCTCTTTTTCACTTAGCAAGGTAGAACTCAAATGCTCAGCTACTTGCACAATTCAGGAGTAACACTTGAAAGGTTAAAAGGGATCATGCCTAAGATGAAAAAATACCACAGGAAATGGGGCTCAGTAGCAGGTACCAGCAGAACCTAGCAGAGCACTTCAGACGCTCAGCCTCAGCCCCGCTGCAAGCATGCAGTGGGCCTGGCACAGCACAGGCTCTGTCTCTGCACAGTCTTCTGCCCCGTGAACAAGCCTGCTCTCCAAGAAGCCTTCTGTGTATCGGAAGCTCACAGATCACAGGACAGGAACACAGCTGCTACCACTCCGCAGGCTCAGCATCCACAGGCACGAGCCCACTGCTGCCCAAAGGGCTGTGACACACATCCTAGCCCTGCTGGGGAAACCTCTCCAGGACAGAAGTGCTACTACAACTCATCTGGGAGCTGCTGCCATGTCACTCCTCTGGGACAACCATCACCTCACAGAAGTGAACGAATTACCCCTCCACATAACTCCGGAGACCCTAACAATGCTCACAATTAGCATTCTGTGTTCTCAGAGCACGTTCCAAAGCAGAAGCTCCCTTACCTCACTCCCTCTGCTTTGACGTACCTCCAGCAGTCCAGTGCTGCACCACCTCAACGCTGAGTACCTGCCCTGCTGCAGCAGGGAAGCCCCAGCCCAGGAGAACTGCTCTTACCCTACTCCTTCTGCTTCTCTAGCAAATGTGTACATGCAAACTCCAGAAACTTCACAGGGCAGAGCAGAAAGCCTGTCTGGTTAGCCACCTTGCTACAGCTAGCTCTCAGGTATTAATCCAGATAGCACACCCCCAGACTAAGCTCCAAACACCTACCCAATTGCTTGCAGCATCTCTGCACAACAGCACCTCAGCCACCACTTAGGCTCACACAGATTCCTGCAGCTAGACACCAGCAAGCTGGAAATGGCCCCTCTCCTGTACCTGGCACCTGAATAATTACCAGGGTCCCTTTTTCTTGCAAGAACACCTGGGGCAGTCTCCCTGACTTCCAAACACTAATGTGTAAGTACAAAACTAGCATAGCTCCCTACACAACCTTTTGAAGGCGCCCTACCATTTTGTTAATTTATAAAAGTGCTGATCTATTGCCTTGCTACAAAAACAGCTTGATTAATAATGCAGCCACATTAACCTCAGTTTGGGGCTGATGTTCATCTGCCACCAAAGATAATTACAATAAGCCAGTACCAATATACAAATAAAATAAACCTGCTTAGCAATTCTACTTGGAAACATACCATATGTGCAAGCAATGCATTTCTAGGGTTACCTTACGCTCCCGGCAGTTCTCACTGCATCATTTTGTCTTCGCACAATGCCAACTGCTGCCCAGCTCAGTGAAAGGCCTCCATCTGCGACAGCTACTATGCACATGGCAGGATCCACCTCCAGACAATTCATTAACCCTGAAAGCATTTTACCTCTGTTCTACAACTGGAATATCCATCTCATTTAAAAGGAACTCCCTGCAGTAAGCCAGAAGAAGAACAATAAAATTATTCCCAATTTTTGGGAGAAGTCCCAAGTGCCTGCCTACCCAGCCCTCTCCACCTTCAGTCCAACCATCTCTGCAGCCAAACAATGCACCAGCTCTGCTACCTTTTCTTCAGTCACCTATTGCAAACTTGCTCACAAATGCAGAAATCTTTCCCACTCCATCTATTGAAATAACCAATTGGTAATGTGAGTTGTTTCTTGCCATAACAGAGAAGTTAGCGGGGACCCTGGCTGCAGGCACCTACACGTACACCAACCCCGGGAGCTTTCTGAACAGCTGCCCAAGCAGAAACTCCACCAAAAAGCCCAGTACCATGAAGGAAATAGAACCTCTTGCAGAAGCTGCATCACCAGTGAAATAATACTATTTAACATGAAGAAGAAAGGAAGGAAAAGAAAGACTGAGAAACAGACTAGCCCTTTAGCACCCACCCACATCACCAGCGAAAGAGCTGTGCTTATGACAAAGGAGGAAGGAGGTGAAATGAGAGCGGAGGCAGAGCTGCCCTTTGTTACCACCAGCATGCTGCCAGCAACACAAACCTGCAGCACCGCCCTGAGATGCTGAGCAGACAGCAGGGAGGCAGGACCCAAACAAGCACACTTTCCTTTTCCCTCTAGTATTTGATTTTTGAGCTACCCAGTTCTTGGCACAACCAATTCAGGACACTCAAGATCTAAGATACCCAAGAACTATTAAGCTAGCCGATCTGTCTGCATTTTTAATTGAATACAAGAAACCAGCAGCCCTACTTGCAAGGTAGCTAAAATGGGTTTAGCTGGCAGTAGCAGAGATGCACCTAAAAAGGCTTCATGCAGTGTCCTGTGCCAACCCCTTTGCACCTAAGGACACTCATGACAAGGAGGAGCTACAACTTGCTGTTACTGTTCCTACCTCCATTTCCTTTTTTTTCCTTTTTTAGGAATAGGTTCATTAAAAAAAAGAACAAGAAATTAAGAGCACTGAAGTCAGTTTATACTTCCAGACTTTCCTAATAAACAAGAACACTAATGACAGTGCTGGGATATTTTAAGTCACCATTCACAGCAAAATTGTTCTGACAAACAGAGGAGCACTCCTGCAAATTCTTCTTATGAGCTGCGGTGATAACTCGGGTGTGATATTATATTCCCACTATCCTAAACAAGCATTACAATTCCTTGTGAACACTTTGTTATTTATGATTTTCTATATTTCTGGCACCAAACAAAAACCATAATACTCTTGAAACGTTTTCTCTCCGTTGTGCTCTTTGAAAGCTTTTTAACAGAACAACAGATAGGGCCACAGCCCTCGAAGAGAGCAGAGGACAGAAAGCGAAGCACCGACCAGTTCCAACAGCACCCGAGCCCTCATCCCAAGCCTGAGCACCAGCCCACCTCCACAGCCCTCCTTCAGCAGTATTTAATGAGAAAGTGATGCAAGTCCCCAAGATTGCTTCATAACGACAGAGTTCAGAAAAACGTTATGCAATTCAATGAGGAAAAAAAAAAAAGCATTTTATTTCCACCCCCTTCCTCACCCAAATTTGATTATATTTTTTTCTTAAAAAAAAAAAAAGCTCACGCCATTTTGGCAGTGCATCTTACAGCGGTCACCCGAACGCTGTAACGGTTTGGGAAGCAGCAGACTGGTGTAGGAGCAGAATCGTCACATCAGCTACCGGGGGCTTTCCTGGCAGCAGAGCAGGGCACTATGCTCTCAGACATTCCCCACTCTCTTGGGAAGAAACACAGCCCAGGGCTGCAATTCAAAAGCAAAGAATTTAAAGTCAGGAGTAATACCTTGATGCAACTTCCACCATGATGCAGTAGTCTTAATGATGGGTTTGGGTTTCCTGTTAATTCATTTTTTAAATTAATAAAACAATAATGCCTGAGAAGGACACTGAAACAACGTCACAGGATGAAGGAGGGTAAGAACTATTCGTGCTCCACAGATCTTAATCACACAGAAGTTTGTGTGCTTTCTCCAGGAACACGCAAGCCAAACAAGTCCTGTTTGTGCTGTACAGTCCCTCAATGAAAAAACCGTTCCACCCCCAGCTCACCGGTGGTTCAGGACAGAGGCACTGCGGCAACGCCCAGCACAGTTCTCCGGTGCTCACGGTGCAGACCTGCGTGGGAGGGGCTCCATACCCATCCGGGGGTGCAACGGACCCACAGCTACCAGCACTCCGCCACAGGGCACGTCGGCCTCCCCTGACTGCTGCTGGGAACGCCTCCAAGCTGCCGCTCTGACAGCGCTCGGGGACCTGCTCTCTAGCTAACACAGAAAGGCAGGCCAGAAGTTTGCTTCCACCGCACTGAATAGCAACTTCTAGCTACCGCAGACTGGGAAGGAGGAAACCGCCTTACTGGTGGGCCCCGGCGCTCACCACCCCAAGGCAAACCAGAAGAGAAATGACATTTACTGCGTAACCTTCGCTAGAGGCACGCACTGCGCGCTAAGACACCCGTGCTCTCGCAGCCCCTCCGCGCTCCCATCAGGGCCGGGCACCGCAACGCGCTGTGCTCCACCGGCCGCCCCGCGCCGTGGGAGAGAGATCCGCGCCCCAACCCCTGCCTGACACAGGCACTCGGGAAACAAGAAAGAAAGCCGAGCAAACAAACGGCAGCAACCACAAAGTGAACGCTCGTGGAGCAAACCCACGCTGCACATCACAGAAAAGACGCAGCGTGAATTTAATCTTCCGTACGCGCAGCTTTGAGAGCTGCCTTACAACGCACAGCCCCTCCTGCTCCGCGCTCCTGCGACGAACGAGTGGGTTTCAGGATGAGTGCAGCACCGATAACGGTACAACGTTCTCCTCCGTTGCGCAGCGGCACGGCCGCCGCAGGAGCCCGGAGGAGCCCAGCGGCGCGGGGCAGCGAGCGGCACACGGCCAAAGCCCAGCACGGCACCGACGCGCCCGGCTGCTCCAGCGCAGCGCCGCGCACCGCGTGGGGTAAAGGCAGCCGGCGCGGCCAGCACAACGGAAACACGGCCACGAGGAGGAAGAGACATGGATTTTATTGCGGAGATAAAGCGGAGATAGAGCCCAGTTAGGTCGCTAAGGCTCCCGGCGCGAGAAAGATTAAGACGAGCCCCGATAACAAAGATGCGATCCGCTATCACCCGGTGACTCTCGCCCGGGGACGGTCGCCCGCAGCGCGGCGGGCAGGGCACGGCCACACAGCCCCGGCCCCACTCATACCCCCCGGCCGGGAGCCGGGCGCGGCGCGGTACGCCCCGCAGAGAGCGGCCGAGCCGCAGGGCGGAAAGGCGGGGGCGGGAGAGAGCCGCCCGGCGGCCCTCGGAACGCCGCGGGCAGGGAGGGGGCGAGGCGCTGGGCGGCCGTACTCACCCGCGGGCCCCGCCGCCGCGCATCCGCCGCACTTCCTGTGCGCTAGGAAATGAGCGGGCGGAGCGGCTCCCGGCCGCCCTTAAAGGGGCCTGGCCCCTCCGCCCGCCTCCTGGGCGGGCTCGGCCGCAGCCGCGCTGTGGGGGCTCCCTCGCGCCGCACGTGGTGGCCCCGCGCGTCCCTCCCTCTCTCCCTCGGTCCGTCCGTCCGTCCGTCCGTTCGTGCGGCGGGAGCGGTGGCGCCGCGCGGGTTGTGCCGGGGCCGGAGCTCGTGCGCGGGGCTCAGCCGGGAGCGCGGCGCCCGCCTGACTCACAGCTGAATAGATGGAGGTGCGCCGCCAGCGGCAGTCCCGGAATAATTGGGCTGGAAGGGATGGATCTGCATCTTCCTCGTGCGGGGGCCCAGACGGATCTTCTGGGGAGCGCTCATCCGGGCGGTTGTACTCACCTGTGCGCGTGGACCGCTGTGCCCTGGGCCGCAAAGGACGTGCGGGAGCAATGGCACACCTGAGCACGGGGACACCCGAGCAGGACCCACGCGTGGGCTGCCGGCCCATGGGGTTCCTTCAGTCCGCGCCATTGAGGCAAGCGGAGCAGAGCGGTGCCCGCGGCATGGCACGAGGACTGCCCGGCAGCGGCCGCGCTGTGCTCCGTGCAGGACTGCCCGGTTGCTCACTGCTGAGCTGAGTGCTTGTGCCCGCTGCCTGGAGCGCTGACCCCACGGGCGGTTGTGCCAGGCACGGCATCCAGCTGCTGCAGCACAGCTGTGTTAGTTTTCCGAAGGTTAACAGAGCTGTACAGTTGTGATCAAATGCGGCCTTTGTGGTCAAGATGCAAGATGTGTTGCAAACAGATTTGATGGGAATCATTTCCCACGTAGCCTAGTGCTTATTTACCGTTTATCATTCCAGAAGAACATTGCATTGGATTCTGTTTTATTTTTCTGCAAGGCTAACTTCAAAGGACAGCAGGTTTAGGACGGTGGGAGCTTTTCAGCCACCTGCATGGAGGTGGTCTGTACTTATGAGAAGGTGAGGCTGCACACCATCCATGAAACGGGTGAGATACGTTCTGTCATAACATATGACATGTTTCTGGCTCTCTTCATCAAAAACATATTTGTGTGCACTCCAGAGCAACTAAAGATTTATTCTGTAACGGTCTTTGCCCCACTAATACCACGGTTCTGGTTTCCCTGCCCTGCCTTAGCATGACCGCTCTGTGTGAGGGCAGCCCCCTTTTCCCCCCACAGGGCAGGGCCTGGGGCGCTCCCAGCAGCACTCTGCCCCTTTGTCCTTTTATGGGCACGTCAGGTTCTCTGCCTGGTGTAACACAGAGCAGCCCTTTGTCTTCAGGCAAACCAAACCTGCTTCTCTCACAAACAGCCACATGCTCAGTGCACCGCACAGCCTCAAAGAGGGTTGGGTACTGAAGGGCTTGACCTGCCTCGCCTTCATCCAAGCTCTCAAACAGCCTGAACAAAGAAGATCTTTCAGAGAATGCCTTAAATAAATAGTGGTTTTAAATAGACAGGGATGTTCCACGCACACTGGGAACTCTCACAAGTCTCTCCTGTCAGGCATCACCTCACTACTCTGTTGCTGGGTTGCTCCACGCAGCAAAGCAGTGCACAGGGAAAGCACTTGGCAGTGCAACCGGCCATCCACCAAGCGCTGTCCTGTCCTTGGAGCTTGCATGAGGCTGGGCACTTAAAGCTGGGCATCCGTCAAAATATCTTAACAGGAGGTTTTAGGTTTTCATATATGCAGTATAGACATATATGAAACTAGGTAAGCACAGGTTTATCCTTTCTTTTCAAGCAATATGTAAATATACTACTATTTTAAATCTGATCTCATGCGAAGTTTCTGTGTTGCAAATTAGAGATGAGTACCTCCCAGCTGCTCTTTGTGCTCTATGCAGCAAAAAATAGGCAAGATTTCACTGGATACCTGCATTATTGTACTGAAACAGGAAACTGCTGAGTTCTGTAGACATAATACTGTTTGCAAGTTCAAGAAGATAAGAATGAAAATGACTACTGTCGCCAAGCTGATTTCATTAACTAGTAGTATAATGTAGGTCTATGAAGTAGGCACTGCGTCATTCACTGGTTGGTCCACAGAGCATGGCCAGACTACACATTGTGCTCGGAGCTCCCCAGGTGGCATTCTTCTGCACAGGGGCTACTTGCCACCGCATGGAGAGAGACCCACAGGAGCTACCCACACGATACTTTTTCTTCTTTAAGTGCCAGTTTCCTCTAGTTTAGAATTCCTTCACTTCCAGACAACTTTCTGTATTTTTCTTCAGACTGAAAGAAAGAAGAATTGGTTTCGTAAATTCTACTAACTACAACTTGGGTGTTCATAGTCATCTCTATATAAGAGGTGATCTAAAGAGGAAAAACTGTTTTTGCAGTTGTGTTCTGTATAACTTCCTGACCCTTCTATCAAAACGAGCCATTCTAAGATTCCTTCATAATTCAGACCTATATTTATGCTAACGTAGTTTCTGTTTGGTCTCAGCCTTGCAGGCTTACAGAGAAACGCCTGGTTTGTTCGTGAATAAGTAATGCAATAAAACATTAGGAAGTGTTTGTTTTAAGACAATTCATTCCAGCCAGGGGATTTTCCTGAGGTGTTTACAGACCTCCCAGTGTCTGAAAGCAATGTGTTTGTACGGGTGACAGCTTTGAATTCTCTTAAAACGTGATTGGATGATTATTTTAGAGACCTAGAGAGAAACTATAAAAATGTTTTTGCTGGCACTTTGGTAGATGGTGCTGTTAAATTGGTACAGCAAGGGGAAAGGAAGTGGCTGGCAACAGCTGATTTGAACAGAAGAGTTTTCCAGAACAGCATTAGCTCCAGCCCCTAGTGCTTTTTAGTTTTTATTTTTTCTTTTCTTTGTATTTTTTTTTAAGCATATGTGTGGGCTGGAGGGGAAGAAACAATAGAAAAAAGAGAGGACCTGACCTGAGAACATGATGCCAAAGTGAAGAAGTAATGCAAATGAGACCAAAGGGGAAATAAAAAACAAAGAAAGAAAGAAAGAAAGAAGGAATCCTTCAACGGTAGATAGTTTTGTTCTCTTATCCTTTTGAGCTGAAATGAAATGTGTATGTGGAATAAGAGAAATGGTCAGTTATTTTGCCTGAATTTTCAGAGCTTTAATTGCCAGACAGTAGTCATTTGCCTTGACACAGAGCTTTTTGTCAAACACCACAGCTCAGTGTTGCCGATGGCAAAATTCCAACAATGATCCCACATGAGGCTGCTTTCTTTATGCTTGCTTTAATTGTGGTAAATTATTTATAACTTATTGATCAATGCAATCAGAAGTTAAACCATCTCAGTTTATATTTTTTTTCCTCTTAAAAATCTTCATTTTGAGCATTTATTACAAATTGCATTCCATAGCCCCTTTGTCACTGGTCCTGCCCAACTACATCCTCTTGTTATGTGCTATGAAGTAAGGGGCTGTAGAAGAGGTGGTTCATTACAGCAGAACTAACATGTGTCTGGACTGAGGATTGCTAACCTCTATGTCAGATACTGCTATCGATGCTGCATTGTGAGCCTTAACCAAGTCACCAAAAGCTTAGTGCTCTTTATTTAAGCATACTCCCTAAGGAGAAAGGACACTATTACTGTTTTATTGTTAATACGGCGGCTCCTCTGATGATTATTAAAGGTGCTTTAAAGATCTGCATATTTTGCTTCACCACTTTTGAGGCATAAATCATCTCTCAAGTTATGATAGGTTTAGTGCATGTGTAAAATTACTTTGTACTGACACAGCAGAGCAGATTACTATTTGGTCATCTTATATTTACTGTTCCATTTATTTTGCATTTGTTTGATGTTTTTATTTTGTAAAGCTTAGACTTTTGGCATCTATGTCTTTGAGTGCTGAAGGACTGCATATGTTTGAATAGTGCTTTGGCATCATCTAAAGGCTGATTTTTTGGTACCATGATGTATCAAATTTTGCTTCCACATTTATAACATCTATATAATGGTTGGGAAGTGAACTGCTATACATAGTTTTTTTGCTGCTGCTTTACTTCCTTTTAGAAATTCTCATCAGAAAACAATTTGTACAGTCTTGCCAAACTATCAGCCAACTTTAAATTCATATATAGTCCTTCCATACATGAAAGCAGAGGGAGGTTTCTTAATTCTTATTGGAAAAGTTAATCAACACAGTCACAGCTTACTCTGTCTGAAAAAGCTTTCTAATGGTGAAGGGAGTTCTTATTTCTTATTTCTCCTTTGAGTAGTAACAATTTGGTGGCTGCATAAGCACATGGAACAACTGCTTAAGTATATTGAACTATAAGAATCATTGGGATACAGTTTCTTAATATAGACAGATAGATTCATTTTAAAATCAATACATAGTCATGGAATGGTGCTGAGTTCTTTAATGGTAGAAAACAAATTCCAAACCTGGTATTATATTGGAAGTACAGGTTTTTGGTTTGTGCTGCAGCAGAGCGGGGATGAATGGGAATTCCAAACAGTTGTGCTCAGTGCCCAGAGTCTGCTCCTGGCTGCAGCTGAAGGGAGCACGCAATGTGCCGCAGACGTAGCTGATCATTTTCCTGGCCATACGGCCTTATTTTCTTCTGGCAGACGCACAGGTCATATGCCCAGGCTGCCACTGCTCATTTGCAACTTGCAAGGATACCGCATCAGAACAACCCATAACAGCGTGCATGGAGCCTGGTAGCATGGGAATTCTGTATTGGTTTATTTCTGAAGATTCCAAGACACCTTTACTATACAGCTTCTTTTCAATGACACCAAGAAGGGCTTTAGACGTTCTTCTAAAAAAGGAGGACAATTTTGTCACATGTATAATGGCTACAAAGCAGCTCTGAAACAAAGCCCAAGCAGCTGTATTCTGTGCCTAGAATGGGAAACAAATTAGGAGGACTTTGACTAGAAGACATAACACTCAATATTCCAGAATTGCAGAATAGTAACCCATTAAAAGTATTAAGTAATATATTTAAAATCATTCCTATTGAAGTAAAATTCCTTTTAAAATGCAGACTTCACTATCTAGGATGCAAAAATAAACGTTAGTTCATTCTATATAGGAGGCAATATCAGTCACATTTAGAATAAAAATGGGTACGTGAAAATAAGATTTAAGCCATACATTCTTTGATGTGCACTCCTCGGTCTCAGGAGATAACCATGTAAATTACCAAGGTCTTTTACTTGGTTATCTGGTTGGGTTCCTTTTTGCACTTAAGAATCTCATACCCCAAACCTAAGAGAAAAGTGTTAAGTATCTACAATTAAATACAGTATCTTTATTGTAAAGAGGGAATTGCTCGGGCTTCCTTAATCATAGAACTGTAGAATTACAGAATGGCCTGGGTTGAAAAGGACCTCAAAGATCATCGAGTTTCAACCCCCTGCCGTGGGCAGGGTCACCAACCACTAGGCCAGGCTGCTCAGAGCCACATCCAGCCTTGCCTTGAATGCCTCCATGGATGGGGCATCCACAACCTCTCTGGGCAACCAGTTCCACTGCATCTGAAATGCTTCATGTTTTATTCAGAATATCCAGTATATCAGTATTTAATACGCTTTACTGAATAATCTTTTGTATCCACTGTTCCTGTCTGGCAGATAAAAACAACAACAAAACAACAACAAAAAACATACCTTCCATAGAAAAGAAAACCAAAACTCTGGGGAAGTCTTGTGTAGAGATGATCATCCGTGTTGACAAATCAGTAAAAGAAGTTGTTCACTTCTTTGTACAGCAGATTAATCAGAGGCAAAGAAACCTCTCATCTGCTCAGTTGTCAATATCATGCGGGCTTGTTTTCAACAATATCTATCTACTCCAGTGTTTGGTTGGTTTTTTTTTGCAAGCCTTAGCTGCAGGCTTGTCTGTGGCTGCCCACAAAGGTTTTCCCTTCCTCCAGGTCCAAACTCGAGACAATGTATGAAATGTTATGTTTGTTTCTCTTCTTACTGGTACGACTCATTGTTGCATGTATATCTTTTAAATGTTTTTAAATGCAATATTTTTGGTATTTGTAAACTATTCCTTCATTAGTTTGAATCATCCACTCAGTCTCACCCATGATGCACGAGGAAATGCTGCTTAATGCTGGGAGAAAAGCAATACTATCATGCACATCCTGTTGTAATGTGGATTACTGGTTCAATGTGCAAAGTGCAGTAGTACACTTTCTCCCTCTGGCCCTGTGATCCATGCTCAAATCTTGTGTGATGAGGTCTTCATCATATTTTTTAATCCTTTTATAGCAAAAAAGATAATATGTGCTATTCATATTAGTGCATTGCAAGGTCTAATACTGCTGTAAACAGACTTCTGTTATGTATTGCCTAATATGTACATGGCTATTATTTGAAATGGTAACTTTTACAATTAATCTCTAATTTAAGGCCTAGCTTTTCAGAACACTTCTTTCAAATTTCATAATCTAAAATGGAGACTCTGTTAAGTAAATCAAAATGATTTAATAAACATATGGTTAAATGGCCATATGCTTAAAAAGTTGTCTTTCGTAACAACTTACTGCAATCCAATTCGACTGCTTACTTTATCACTGTGGATGTAAAAAGGGGGATAAATATATTTCAGTATAAATATTAAATATTTACTTAGTTAAAATATTTTCAGCAGTGTTTTGAAAAAAACCCACATCACCTGTTTCTGCTCAGTATTTTACAAATTTTGCAGAATTTTACAAATCCATTTTAACAAATAGTCCTGGACGAACACCACCAGCTGAGATTTCCAACTGTAATTTTTTATTTGTTTATTCCGCTTATTTTAATAAAATCTTTGTAATCAACATAAACTTGATACATTCCTATTTGCTATGTCTGGGCCAGGCCACTGTTGAGAAAGCCTCCCTGCAGAGAAAAACCAGTTAAGTGGTTGAATGGTTTCCTGTCTCAAGGCTAGAATCTCTCAATTATTTATACCCTGTAGCAGAAAGAATCATTCTTGTCTCCCACTGTCACATCAATCACTGACACTCCTAGGCAAAAAAAAATCTTGGCGAACAGTGAACTCTGCTTGCATTTTGCTGGCGATTCCTTGAAGCTGCATACACATTAAAAAAAAGTGTGTGTATACATCTGTATATACACACACTCTCACACACTATGTGTGATGTTTATCTATAACATTTACATATGTATATCTCTTTGGCAGCTGAACCCAGACTGGATCTGGTTCATATCTCTGAAGGTCGCATCTCTGATGCAGAAGGTTTATTTCGACATTTCTAAATCTTCCTTTTGTTGATGGGAATTTGTTAAAATTCCAAACGTTTCTGGCTAGTGATAACTGGCCTTTTAGATAGTGTCACGGAAGCAGACAGGTGAGCTGTGGGAACCCACCGCCAGGAGTGCCAAGGAGTTCCTATAGCTGTAGCTTTCTGTGGGAGGAGATGTTGGCTGCAACCCCCCAGAAGTTAGGATAATTTTTTGTTTTCCTAATAACATCACAGCTCTGAATGTATACGAGCACCAGCGCTGCTCACCAACAATGCTATGTGAACTAGGTACTAACCCTGTCTCACCATCAGAAAGTACCTGTAATTAACTTCCTTGTTCACCAGGACCTCTGTACCATCTCCAGATACAAACTGTGGTTTACTTCTTGGAACAATCCAAGGAAACCTACATTGTTGGCTGAAAGTTAAACTGAAAAGTAAACAAAGTTTAATACGTTCCAAAACCAGTGTATTTTCAGTCCCTAAGATCCCACCACTTCTTATCCAAATTATTTTTGTTACACTGCGTGCTTTACGAATGTACTTATATTGTTCCCTACCAGCCCTGAGCCAGTGATGTCTTCTGCCAGGCCCTGCTCTGCCTCTGCCTCGTCTGTCCAGCCAGCAGCTTGTCAGCTCATGCTTAGAGTAGGGGAACCCAGCCTGCAGAGCGTGAGTTAAAGAGGGGCTCCCTCTCTTCTCACCATCTCAGATCCTTTTGTCCCTGCAATCTTCAGCATATGGACGCCCCTCCTATGTGCAAGTCCTTGTTCCTCCCCAAATAAGGGAATAGTGCGGTGATCGCAGAGAGGAAGAAGGGAGAGACTACACGTAAGTGTTCTCTGCAGTCATCTGTTGACCCCTTGTCCAACAAGTGTAACGCTAGTGTGCTAGATAATAATTCCACAAGTACTTCTGGCATCATTGTTGTGAAAAAAATTAAATCACATCCCTGCAGTGTTCAATAATAAACCATTTTGCACACGTAATTCTGAGATTAGGGCTCCAGATATGATTATTTACATTTTCTGCTGTCCTCCACTTACAGATTTTGAAAGACGTGAAAACTCTGTGCCAGTCCAAAGGATGTGTTTTCCAGCACAGCAGCTCTATTTTTCTTTTTCAGAAATGCCAACACATTTCTGAAGATAAGAAATAATCATACGTTAATAACAATCTCTTGCAGAGAGGATGAGAAAATGACACTTTTTTTCCCCCGCACACATCTCTAACTTTATGCTTTATTTGTGTGTCACCTTGGAAATACGGGAGGAAATTTACAGACAATGCTATGCTACAATGACTTTACACTGAGACTTCTGCAGATGTATGGCTGACTGGACCTGCCTCTGCTCTGCAGCCTGGGCAGCAGCAGAGACTGCTGCTACCTTCATGCCCTATGCACATCGGGAAGCACGGCAGCTATGTGCAGGCATACTCATTGACTCCAACCATGCAACCAGTAGTTCCTTCCACTATACCGTGAAATAAGCACCTTATTATATTTCTTGACATGTGAAATACAACTGCATGACTCTTAAATTGTACATACCATTTTCAATTGGCCTGTGGTGCAAAAGTAGATGAGGTGAAGTTGAATTATAACGAAACATACCTTGCTAGTCCTAAGTGAGGAGCTAGTGATTTCAGATGAGTTTAAGGGGAAGTGTACTTGTCTCTAGTCAGCTAGGCAAAATGATTGTACTTAACTTCAGAACGTTATCATCAAAACAAACTTTCACAGCAGCTTAATATATTTCTAGCAAGAAATTTGTTGTTTTAAGATCCCATGCAACCCTTTATAAAACAAAATCAAAATATACACCACAAAAAGGATTTTTTCATCTCAGAATGCATTAAGAATATATAAATATATCTATCGTAACTGGAAGACACAGGTTGCTGTCCTACAGGATTAGAAATGAGAAGCAAATACAAAACACAGCTTACATGAACAACTCATCTTTACTGAAGTGAAGTGGTAAGTACTTAAAAATTCTCAGAAAATTCACTGTCACTTGTGGGTATTCTGTGGATGTTAGAGATATATTTGTGCTTACCTGTCTTCTAGTGTACCGTGTTTACTTCTAAATACTCCTTCTAGATAGACAAGTTACAAATTGTGCTAGGGGTGGGTATATCTGTGCTATTGTTACTTTCTTCATATTTTCATAGTATCTTCTGTATTTTTGCTAGCAGATCATTGGACTATTTAAGTATAGACCAGCAAGTATTTATGAATAACTTCTTTATGAATGATCCCACTAAGTTCAGGGGAGTACTTAGTTATATGAAGGCCACTTAGGTTTTCTAATTTTAAATACTTTTATACAACCTTGGAGTATAATAGTGTTCTTTTTATCAGAATGATAGCTTAAGCAGTAAAAGTTCATTCATCTCAGAGGAGGCCATGAGGATGCTCAGAGCTCTGTAGCACCTCTCCTATGAAGGAAGGCTGAGAAAGATGGGCTTGTTGAGCCTGGAGAAGGCTCCAGGGAGACCTCATTGCGGCCTTCCAGTATTTGAAGGGAGCTTATAAACAGGAGAGGGACCAACTTTTTATATGGGCAGATAGTGATAGGACAAGGGGGAATGGCTTTAAACTAAAAGAGAGGAGATTGAGGTTAGATATTAGAAGGAAATTCTTTACTCAGAGGATGGTGAGGCACAGGCACAGCTGCCCAGAGAAGCTGTGGGTGCCCCATCCCTGAAGGTGTTCAGGGCCAGGTTGGATGGGGCCCCGGGCACCTGGTCAGGTGGGAGGTGTCCCTGCCTGTGGCATGGGGGCTGGGAACAGAGTATCTTCTAGGCCTGCTCCATCCCACACCGTTTTGTGGGTTCTGTCATTCTGGACAATCGGCGCCTTGTTCATGGGGTTTGCTGCCTATTGATACCTGGGAGGCGATGCTGCTAGAATTCATATTTGGATCTATTTTATTATAAAACTGTAGGCATAGCTGCAGTAGGAGATACAGGGTTTTCAGATGGACTGAATTTAGAAGCAGCATTTCAAAATTATTAGCAATTTTGTTTTGTTTTGTTTTTGAATACAGTGGAAATAATCTTTTTGAAATATGTTGAGAGGCTGAGTGTAAAATCAAAGTAGTTCACTTTGGCTATTGAGAATGACTTAAAACAGGACCATTTTAGTGGACTGTGGAGATTTGTGCATATTTTGCTTGACATACAGTAGATAAAACCAAATGACTGCAAAATTATGTACCTTGTGTTCATGGGACAGGTTTTTTTTTAATTTCTGTTGTACCAAACAGGCTCATGCCAGCAGATTAAGATCTGCATTTTTCTGAGTACTCTGGAAAGGTTTGTAGAAGTGAATATTAAAACAGTTTCCTTGTGCTGACTGAAAGGGCACATGAGATTCACCCTTTTCCCCACCTGTCCCAACTCAAAGCACAGCCCAGGCAAACCACATAAGCTCTGCTGATACTTAGAAAAAAGCTGGCAGAAATTTTTTGAACTATTCCCTCCAACCTGTGCTTTAGATGAGTCCTTTGTTCCCTTTGAGTTCACCTTGCTCAGGGCAGCCAAGTACCGAAGTATTTCTGGCAGTGATGGAAATATCATCTGCATATCACTTCTTTCCCATGTGGGAAGTGTATTTACTTATTTAATTGGAAACTGAAACAAAATCCTCACCTTTTGGTCTTGCAGAAATACAGCACATATAGGAAACACTTTAAGGGAAACATTTGCAAAAATAGCATGCACAGATAAGACATAAGAAGCCGTCAAGTTATTTCATATTACAAATACGTGAAAGTAGTAATCTATTTCTTAACAACATTTAAGTCAAAATTATTTGGATTGGGGAATACTTGTTCAGAATTATTAGTAAGCTGCACTTAGTGCAGGTATTCATGTCTCACAATAACTACAAACTGTATTTTATATGCAGAATCTATGTCTATTTTTAGTGGATTTTTTAGCAGGAATTAGTGGTTGAAACAACTGTGTCTCACGCTGGAGTTCAAAAATAGACAATACTTTCTGTATCCACTCTTATTTCATTATCTCACTCACCTATTGTAGAGCAATGTAGCTTCACATCTCCCAGCTGAATACCACTGCTGGAGACAGCTGATAAACGCAAGTTCATAATTAAGGAAGAATTAAAAAAAAAAAAAAAAAAAGCCCTCTTACTGCCTTAGTTGCTTGGGCTAATAGAGAATTCTCATTTGCAGACATAAAAAATATGAAAGGGACTGGACAAAACAAAAACTTATCACAAATGCCGTTTCTTCTTTTCTTTTTCTTCTACCCCACAGATCTCTCATAGAAAAAAAAACAACAACATATAATGGGCTTAATGTTCAGTGCCATTTATATTAAAAGTGTCTGTTCTGACATGTTCTGAGTTGTGCTGTGCCAATGAAAATCACCATTATACTCTAACTGAACCCCCTGTGTATATATACAAGCTGTATCTCTTTGCTGCACACAAGCGGGCGTTACACAGCCCGCTAAGTGGTAATACAAAGTCACTCTGCTTAGTGTTTGTCCAAAGCCAGGACAGAATAGAATATGATACCTAAAGGTGAAGTTGTTTGAATTCTAGCACAGCACTTTATATCACAACTTTTGTAAAATACATATCTGTGTGAGGGTTTTGGCAGTCTGACTCTCTTGTTTCTGAAATCACAAACTTTAATGGAAACAAAGTTTGTACACAAAACAACATCTGAAAACAGCTAAATTGGAGCAAGCTTTGGTAGAATTGGATTATTTGGAATAATCATCACAACGTTAACAGCAACTCACTCGGGATTTACATCCCAACATTTGTAGCAAAACAAAAGTTATCTTTAACCATATTAGATTACAAATAAAGACAAAAATAGTGCTGATCATTTACTCTTTCACATAGAACACATGACCCATAGTCAGACCACTCTCCTAAATATCAAGTCAGTGTTGTAGGCACACATTTTTATATTTCACCTTAACCAGTTCAGATGACATTTTCTTGGTATGGGTTCACTAACAGTAGAGTAATAGACCACTTTTCTGTGCAAGTGCTGCTTATTCATAACTTTTCAGTTAATTGGTTTATTTGGAGCTACGTCACGGCAGTGTTCTGTGCATGGCAGTGTATCCAATTCTGAGCTGAGAGGAGGACTCCAACCCACTGAACATGACCGCAAACAAAATCTCTTTACTTTAATTCAGACTAAAAATTCCTATACAGTCCAAATTGAACTCGTAAAAGGAATTGTGATTGTACAAGGTCATACGTTTTAACTTTAGGAAGATGTATATGATGGAAAATAAATCGTGTCAGATGAACACTCTTGATTGCCATCCGTCTATACAGCATAGCTTGTATTAAATTTATCTCCATTGTGCTAAAGGTAAGAGCAATTAAGACTAATAAAACAAACTCTCTTCTCATTAAGACAAGACAATACATTTTACAAGACTTCAAATGTTGAATCTCAAGTGCTCTACTGAGTTACTTAATGTTTGCTTCTAAACCAAGATATAGGCTTCATTAGTGCCAACATCATTGTAACTCTTCTCATCTGATAGCAAGATCAGTGGCTTGGGAGCATATTTCCCCCCCTCCCTTCCATGTATTTGTGCTTCCTACTTAGATCAAGTGGTCGTATGCAAACAGCCACTATAAAAGTAGCAGTTCAAGTACATTTTCCCATCCAATAAGGTTGTAATATAGGACGGTTAATCTAAAAAACTGTGAGAATGAAGTGCAGAGCCATTTGCAGTAAGAGGTTGGCAAATTGAACCATATGCAAAGTGGCAATCTAAAAAGTACTGGAACTACAACTCTTATCCAGCTTGATATGCTTTCTGAAAGGGGAAATCACCTATTATAGCTTTCAGCATGAATAACACACTTTAAAAACTACCAAAAGAGTTTGCCAATCTAAAAGTTGTTGACTGTACAAAGAACGAGCCAATGGACTTTCCATTCTTTGCATGTTTGTTCCCCTCACGAGTCCATTACCTTTCACAAAGAAAATTTTAGCTATCAAACTTGTCCACAAATTTTGCCGCTGAGTGTGAAACCATCCAGTTAGCATATACACTATCATTTGCATATCTTGAAAACACAGAGTTAG
>JANHGO010006876.1:0-20774 GCA_024606505.1 Aquila spilogaster
AAAAGCATCCTGCTTTGTTGCTGGCTCCTTTTCTTACACCTCCTACACTGGTATGAAATATGAATGTTCTGCCTTCCTCAGCCACCATCCCTGAAACAGCACCTGGGAAGCGATTACGAGATGACCCGCTGCAGGACGGAGGGGCTCGGAGCGATGGGGAGTTGGGGGGGGGCATCGGGTCTGGCACGTCACCCCGCGAAGGGCTGGCGTAGAGGTGCTGGGCACAAGGGGCCCCGATGCCGCAGCCGTGGTGTTCTCCGCTGTTGGCATCTTCGGGAGAGCCATTGGATCACAAAGCAAATATATGGGTCTTTGCTGGGCATGTAAAAACTCATCCCTGTAACTGCTGGCAGGAATCAGAAAGGGAGGATGTTAGTAAAGGACAGATGGGGTTGGCACAGGCTTATAGCAATTTCTGGCTTTTTTTCTTATTTTCCTTGCAAGAAGCTTTAAAAAATACATTTTACTTGACCCAGAAAGAGTGAAAGTCTCAGCCATCTGCCTCCTCTGTCTCCAGAGACCCATGAGGACAGCCAGGATTCTGCAATAACCAAGACTCCAGATGTATATGTGTCAATCAAGGGTGTGGACACTGGTCTCACCAGCCTGGAGAGGACCCAGCCAAAGGCTGCGCTGGGACTGAAGCTCATTGAATGTGGGGAAATCCTGCCCCTAGACACAGACTTCACAGCTTCAGCCCCAGCCCCTTTTCCTACAGACAAACCATCTTACCGACCCATGCTCAGTCAGGGCATCGGCAGCTGCTAGTGGGTTTCATAACTGCAGAGAAAGGGGGGGAGCAGAAGGAAGGGCTCTTGGCATGCAGCCCACAAGCACATTTCAAAGTGATGGGGTTAAAGCAACCTCTCCCTGCTGCAGGAAGGTGCTGGGCTCCAGTGCAAGGGCTCCCTCCGTCGCGCTCTGCTCTACAGCCCTGCCCACGCAAACTTGAGAAACAGCCCTAAAACTGAATGCGCCCATTAGAAAACATGTGGTCAGAGCAGGATCTAACTCAGCATGGGGCTGTCTTTAGCTTGTCAGCGCTGCAAACCCCAGTCCATAGTTGGCATTGGGCTTTCTGTTGCCTTCAGCACCCCAAAGCGCACGGGGGCAGGAGGGACAGCTAAAGGACTTTGCTTTGACTTTGTTGCTGGGCTTTCCAGATCAGGACTAATGCTTCGATGTGTACTGCTAATTCCAGGCTCCTGAAAACAGCATAACCGGCTTCCACAGCAATTTGCCTCTCCAGGCCAAGAAAATGAGCTTAAAGTCCACCGGCTGTCTCACAGACAGCCCAGAGGGGAGTTTGCCCGGTGTTGTGGGCAAAATGATGCGTGCATGTCTGTGAGGCAGCACTGGGCACAGCTATCAGCTGCAGAAGTGCCCATTTCATTGCAGGGACCAGACTACAGCTGGCAGAAATGATGCAGCCAGGAAAACAGTGCCTGCTTGGACAGGGGCTGGTTTGGTGTGACATTTCCATGGCTTGCACATGCTTGTCACAAGGGTTGGTTTTTTTTCTGAATCTTTCCCTTCCTTAAGTAGAAAAACAAAAGTGCAACCTCGCTGCTATGAAGACCTGCAGGAACCAGGTGGGCTGATATTTTCCCACAGTGGGAGGTGACATTTGAGAGAGAAGTCCAGCTGACACCAGCTTCTTTTGGAAGCAGTCACAGGTTGAAGATCTCTACTTTGGGCTTTCACTTTCTCCCTCGCTGTGCAACTTCCCTTGTCACTGGAAGGTGCTTTCCCTTTACAGGACGTAACTGGGTGGTTGGTTTGTATCCCCCGTGACCTCCCTTTGACTTGCTACCATGTGCACCAAAACTAGGACACGCAGCTTGAATTGTTGACCTTCCCAAACTACTCCCTAGGGATGAAAAGGCCAAGGTGCATTGTGCCGGAGCAGTGGCCCGTGAGGAAGGGTCCTGCTAGGAAAGCGCTGAGGTCACTCCCAAATCCCAAGCAGAGTTACATGAGGCTTAATTAAAGGACAGAGAGAAAAGAAAGAGATGCTGTGTTCAGTGTCCCTGGAATCGGCTGGCTCTGATCCCATTAACCTTCCTCTCCCTGATGCCTGGGGACTGACACCAAAGGGCTCCAAAGCTCTTGTCAGCTGAGGAATGATTTTTCAGCAGGAGGAGGAAAGATACAGGACAAAAGCAAATTTGCTGAGCTGCTCGTCGGGGTGCACAGCTTGGATGTCTCTGCAGAGGGCACGTGGAGGCCAGCCAGTGCTATCCACGGATTTCTGCTTCGGAGTGGTCTGAGCAGGAAGCCTGCCCTGCTCTCGACATCCCGCTGGCTGAACACTGGCACTGTTGGGGTGGGAGTCCCTGGTTTAGGGCAAGAGGAACCTTTTCTCACTGCAACCAGTACTTAGAAAATTGTCCCTGAGTATTTCAGGGTGGGAAATGCTTTCCTGACTGCAGAAAGCAGAGTCCCTGTTGGAGAGGACAAGGGATAACCCAGGTCTATATTCCCTAAACACCAAGCCCTGTGTTTTGGTTTCTGTCTCTAAAATGAGGACTAAGCTGATTAAAACAACAACAGTCTGCCTGTTTTTACGGGCTAAGGTAGCAATGAGCTTACCCTCTTCTGTAGTACATGCTGCTTCCAACCACTGCAGACCAAGCACCAGGTACCACAGAGTCCTCCAGCACCTGTGGGACATCAGGGCAGGTCCTGCCCCTCTGCTGCCCTCTCCAGCCCCGATTATTGCCCCATGGAGGAAGATGTAAGGGCAAGTCAGACACTAGCTAGAGCAGTTTGTGATCCCCAGCTGTGGGATGGGTAACTCACAGCCTGCAGGGAGGTTGAGCACAGGCATCTGGGCAGACTTCATCCATCCGCAGGGGCAATGCGATCTGCTGGCAACGCACTGGCCTCTGCATCCGTGGGAAGGATGTTCTGCAGGAGCGGGCTCACCTGGGAAAACTGGCCAGGAGGAGATGAGGGAGCATCGGGACATGCTGTTTCAGCCTGGGCAGTCCCTAGAGCATCTTTCACTCTCTAGGCTTCCTTGTGGTCCCAGACACAATTCAAGCACCCTGGCCATTTCCACAATGCAATTCACTTTTTTCTCAGTTTTCTGAAAGCCCTCGGATTTTCAACTCAACTCAGCTGCTCCCTCATAAGCCCAATGCCTCCCCTAGCATCCCTGCTATTGAAGAAAGCTGCTGTTTGTTTTGCCCCAGTGGTACCTGAACCCTGGTACTGCTGTCCCCTGTAAGATCAAACTCTCTCTGGCTCCAGTCCCGGGTGGCATGTGGCAGAGATGAACCCAGTCTCCAAACCTGGTCCCCTTCCACCGAGGGCTCTGCAAGGAGAGAGAGTCCCTGTTAAGTCCCCGGCATGATGGTTTTTGCTTATACACATCACAGGACCCCGCGGGTTGAGGTACGAAGCAGCACCCGCTGTTGGGGCCAGATGCTGGTGCTGTGCAGGACAGGGTAACAGCACCCTGGGGTGCCTGGGGCCCTGCTGTATGACCAACAGCTGGGTGCTGCGAGACTCCTTCGGCCCCGGGGTAAAGCTGGGGTCCTTTGTCATGAAGTTATCCATCGTCTTTGGTAAAAGACCGAAGTCAGACCCGTCTCACTGCAGCGACATAGTTTGGCTTTCACCTTTCCTGAGTCAGTTCGGTTCTGCTGGTACTCACTGTGCTCTGGAAGTCCCTGATATTTCTTTGACATCTCACCTTCTCAATCATGGCTTTTGCAGATCCTTCTCTTACCTTGACCCCAAATCAGATACGGTGTCCACACTTCTCCCTCGTGCTAGCCCAAGCGCTCCTTTCACTCTAATTCCGAGGATTTTGATGTTATGAAATCATATTCTCTGTAAGTTCCCTTTTCAGCCTTGGGGAATGGGGAAATGCCTTGGGCCAGAGGGGGACATTGCGGGGAAATCTGAACAGCTTCTGGAGGGATTAGGAATTTTTTGACCAGGAAAAGCTGCTTTTGTCAGTGTTGGGAGGTGCCTGGGTGCTTTTTTGGGCATCATGTGCTCAGTGGGCAGAGGGAGGGCAGTGGTTCACCAAGCATGTGCAAGGCAGGAATTGCCAAGCAAAGGCAATCCTGTGTGCTGGGCATGTCTAATGAGACACCTCCTTCTTCAGACACCAGCCAGAGGGATGCAGGGCCTCCAGTGGCTTCCAGTCCCTCCCAGTTACACTCTGCCCTGGACTCCTTTGCAGCAGGTGTCCTGCATCCAGCCTGCCAGGAAGAGCTGCTTTGCTGGTTGTTGCTCCAAATTGTCCCATTGCCACATCTCTGCTGAGGGATGAGGAGGTTTCAGTGGGAACACAGGCTCTGCTGGAGATGCTAATCCTTCTGGAATGATTTAAAAAGTGACCATCAGCACAAATAGACCCTACGACAGAAGATTTCAGACAAGAGAGTCAGGAAGGTCAGCAGTCCCCTAATCTCTCCTGAGCAAGACACCAAGGTGGGCAAAGTGCAAGCCCACCTCTGTGCAGGTGGAGGGGGAGGAAGGTCTAGGGTTGCTATCTAGGCGAAGCTGCTTTCCAGTTGGGTGGCCCCAGCATATACTGGTGCCTGGGGCTGTTCCTCCCTGGGGCAGGGCTTTGCAACCCCCCCTCCCCGTGGAACACCCTGTGGCCATAGGTTCTGTGGCATTCACAACACCAGCACCCACTATGGCCAGTGCAGGCTGAACTTCAGGAGATGGACATCAGGGATGCCCAACCACCTGGGTGGGACGTGGAGCATCGTCCTGCCGTTGCCTGAGCCGTTCAATCCAAAGGTGGGTCCGAGTGGGGTTAGAGCTTCCAAACCAAAATGGACCCATCCCCGGCACAAGGGGCTGATCCCTTCTCTGCTCTGCACAGTGTCAGGCCCAGAAAGGAGAGGGGATATTGCCACCTTCTGGCCAGTGGTTTTGCTTTTAAGGGCCACCATCTCCCTTTCGGGTCCCTGGAGAACCTGCTCTCACCATGCTCCTGCCTGTCATGTGGGTGCTGACAAGTCTTACATTGCAGCAAGGCACTTTTTTCCCCTATTAACCATATTGCTTTCAGGCAAACTCCTCAAGGTGTGGATGGCATCTTATTCTGGGACCTGGAGGATCTCAAATGGGTTGCCATAGCCACTACATACTGGGGTTGGATGGCAGCTGGGCAGGCGAAAGCACCTGGGTTCCCAGGGGCTTCAGAAGAAGCCATGGACAACAGTCAGGAAAAGCTGCTGGAGAGCAGGAATGCAGAGAGGACGTGTGCGAGGACGGTCTGGCAGGTGGAGGCAGCTCATAGCTTCGCAGGTGCTGGGAGCTGTGACCAGCGCTGGGGCAGAGGGGCTTAGTACCACCCTGTCCCCTTCCATTGGGATGCGAGGTCACCGTGGGAGCTGGGCAAGGGCACGAGGAGCCAGTGCCAGCATAGGGAACAGCGTCCAGCGGTTTCTGACGCCAGTCTCCTGCTGCCTCCTACAAAAGGTGATTTTTTACCAATCCCTTTTCACAGAAAAGTTTTGCAATGACTGAGTAGTAGGAAAAAAAAAAAAAAAAAAGGCTTCCCCTTAAAGCAAAAGCAATCCTTCATTTGATGTCAATTCCTCTTCTTAGCTCAATCCTTGAAACAATCGTAGGCTAAGTGCTAAAAATACCTCTTCCTCTTCCGTGTCAGGCTCTCTCTTGGGGAACGAGGAGGGCAGGAGGGGATTCCCAGCTCAGGAGAAAGGCTTTCCTTCCCCAGCCTGCCCGCGCCGGAGAGCCACCGTGGGGAGAAGGTGCAGCCGCGCTGCTGGGGCTTCATCTGCAGGTGCTGAGCAGAGGGAAAGACCAGAGGGGAGCAGGCGAGGAGCGGGGAGGAACATTGGAAAACGTCATCCCCCAACTGCCTGCCTGGTGTTGGCTGCCCTGGGGACACAGCCCGGAGGGGAAAGCTCAAGGAGGAGCTCACAGGAGGGCAAGGAGAAGACCTGCTGCTGGGTCGGGGCTTGCCTGCACACAGAGTTTGCTCCTGGGATTCAGCTAATTAGTGCAGGAACATCAAATAGTTGTCCGGGATGGCCAAAGGTTTGCGTGCCCCACTACTGGGACTCGGACAGGGGCCAAAGCAAATGCCCGTGAATGGTTTGTGACCTGCGTAAGCACACGGGGACCCCTCCCCGTCTACCGTCCCAGCTGGCAACGGCTTGCGGCTTCCAGGCTCAGGAGAAGCAGCTTCGTACGAGGACCTTCCCGGGGCTCCCCCGCCATCAGAGTGTCCCGTGTCCCCTCGAGCCTCTGCCGACCTCGGCGCTCCCCCACCCCACGCTCACCTACCGACTGACCGACCGCATGAGGAGCCACATCCTTTTGCCTGGGAGGCCGTGACAGCGCCGGGTTGTGGTGACGCAGGTGGCTGTGGCACGCCGTCACGTGGCGCTGACGTCTCGGCGAGGAGGCAGGTCGCGCTCCGTGGCCAGCTTCCATCCCGTCCCAGAGGTTGTGGACGAGATCCCTGCTGCGGGCGGGCGCCTGGGAGCATCCCGTCCCCGCCGGAGGCTGGGGATGCTGGTGAGGGTCACCCTGGGTGCCAGGTGACTGTCCTGCTGCAGAGGGTTGCTTTCCTTTAGCGAAACCGTCCTCCTTCCTCTTTCCGAGGTAGCGGTGGAGTCGGTGACCTCACCGCAGGACGGATACTGAGAAGCAGGCTGGGGGTGACGGGGACCGGCAAGGACTCGCTCCTGCCAGCCGATCTCCTCCAGAGCCGCTTACGCGCGATGCTGCCTTTCAGTGCCCCGAAGCTGGGACCGGGGACCGCGGGTCTACACCTGCTCGTGGGTTCAAGCTGTAAGGAGACAGAGCACCTGGTGACACTTCGTGTGCTGCCGTGACCAGGGCTGCCTGCAGCCGCAGCCATGTCCTCTTGCAGGCAGCACACGCCAAGGCAGCCCAGAGCAGGCTTTGCAGCACGCCCTGTCCCCAGGGCCCCGGAGCAGCTGGATTGAGGGGATCCAGCTGCAGAACATGTGTCGGCATCTGCACCCCCTCCCCAGCAGCTCGGGACAACCCGGGCGAGCGATGCTGCAGAAGGCAGTACGGGACTTTGCAAGGCAGGGGAGATGCTGGGAGCTGCGTTTCCCTTCTGTCCCCTGCCAGGGTCTCCTCTGGCTGAAGGTCTGCGTGCTGGAGAGCTGGTGGCAGGTCCCAGCCTGGCTGGAGCCCCACCAGAGAGGAAGAAAGTGTCATGAATAACACGCCCGACCTCACTAACTAGGCTAGAAATAGCTGTCAGGGGAGTTTTGTTGAGTCATGCAGAAGAGGCTGTGGCAGTGAGTGATAATGGAAAGCAGTGGTGGCACAGCCCTACGAACGGGAGGGACACACAGGCTGATGTCCTGGAGGTGACACATGGGGATGAGCCGCTGCCACCAGCCTCCTGTCCCATCCCAAAGCCGCACAGCAAATGCTGCATTAGCTAGGAGCACGTAAAAGGCACCCAGCCGTGGGGAGCCAGGCTATGGTAAGACGGCAGTGGTTTATGAGATCAGCTGCATTTGGGAATGCATGTTACAGCAATATCAGCAAAAATTAAAAGAAACAATACCTTCAGCAGCTGTTCTGCTGCTCTCTGTGCATGGAAGTGGACTTACCTGAGCTTTTTGGTCAGGTGAAACCCAGGGCAGGAGCTGCCAGGCAGAGGGAGGAAAACAGCGTTCTCTGCTTCGATGGTTTCGTGCCTCACAACGGCCTAAAGCACATTATCTTGCATTACCTTATAACAGAGTTGGGAGATTTAGGCTAACCTATGCTCTGTCTAAAGCCAGAGGATGAGGAGTGCTCTCCCTGCCCTGCCAGGCAGGGGCAGCTCGAGGAGCGATAGCTGCCAGCCAGTGACCAGGAAATTCTTCAGCTCTTGAAGCAGATGAAGCTCTGGCTCTCGTCTCCATGGAGAGAAAGGGAAAAAGGAAAAAAAAAAAAAAAAAAAAAAAAATGTGTGCTGTAATTGAAGTTAGTTGCAGACAAGGTAATTTCCACATGAGTTAGCAGAACAGCTAGTTGGAAATTTTTGATAAAATCTATTTTTCTTTGAAAATGCAGATCCAGTGAAATGTGAAGGCTTTCCACTGGAAAGAATGAGTTTTGCTGGATTTCTCAACTAGTTCTCTAGAAAATTTGTAAATGGTCACAATATTTTAACCACCACTGCTATTTTTTCAGACCAAAATTTATACTCCTACTGCCTTACAGCATGACATGAAAATGCAAAATTTTTGGCATCATCACTTTATTTGTTTGAACTTCAATATTCTACAGATCTTTTACCCTTATTTTGGATCAAGAAAAAGCTTGAGATGCCAAGACATCACTGGGATAAGCAAACCATTTCCCATAAACCGTGGGAAGCTCAGGCTGAGGAGCAATGCAGAACATAAGACATACCCCTCCTGTTAGCACCAGTTAGTACCACAGCCAGGTTTCTCTTGACCTCGTGGGTAACTCGTGCCGGTTTCTGCTGACATGAATGCGGTTCGCAGGGGCAGGGTCTGGCCAGCCCGGTCACACCTCGTCGTCCCCTGTGCCAGCACCAGCCCTGGGTGCTCGCCCCGTGCCCTGCTCCCGGCCAAGCTGAAAGCACGTCGGTTTTCCTGTCGCTGGAAGAAGGGGGCATTGCCCTCAGTGCTGACGTGGATTCAGTTCTTCTTGCAGTACCTGTGAGACCACAACCTAGAATCCTGTTTTTCCTCGAATCGGGAAAGCACACAGACATTGATAAAGATAATAACCCGACACGCCAGTTCCCTGGCTCAGTTTCCGTACTTTCACAACCTTTCTTTGGCCTCAGGAGTTCTCCAGGCTTGCTTTCTTTTTTAAAGCTTACCTCCCCCTCCCCTGGGCTCTGGGAGCTTCTCTGTCCCTTAGCAGGGCCAGCATCTCTCTTCTACCCCTCTTACCCTAAGCTTGACGTGTCTTTGGGTGCCTTCCCTGCAGGGTAAAACCAGTACCAGGATCCCTTCTCCTATTTTTAGTACACACTTTAGCAGATGCTCTAATCCCCGGAGAAACCTTCAGGCATCAGCAGCCCGCTGTCCCCAAGCACCGCCGTCCCCACACAGGTCAACCACCAGCTGCTGCTGCTGCTGCTGATCCATGGGGACACGACCCAGCCTGTGTCAACGGCGCTGGATAAACACGGCTCGGGAGCACTCGGGAAGCCCGGGGCAGCGCCTGGCACCGACCGAGCACCCGGCAGTACGCGACGTCCCCGCCGGTCACACAGCTCTGCGTGGCTGCAAGGCTGCAGCCCTCTGCAAGCCTTAATGCGAGGAAGACGCCGGCGAAGAAGCAGCACAAAGGGCAGGACATCTTATGGCGACACGCATGGAAAGTACAGCCTGGGAGGGGGTTTAAATGAGGAACAGAGGCCACACAAAATGTACCAGAAACACCCACCAAAGGCAAGAGCAGAGTTTTGGGCTCCGGCCAGGCAGCCCCCAAGAGCGTCCCTGTAACGTCACCAGGCGGCTGGGCTGGGGAAGGAGGCTGGCACGGCTTTAGGGACGGGCTGAAGCCGGGCTGAGCTCACCCACCTGCTGTCACGGCGCTGCGTGGGCATGCGGGAAAGCACGTCCCCGCGCCAGGGAGCTCGAGTGCCACCCGAGGACAAGGGACCCTGCTGAGGAGAAGTGCAGAAGAGACCAAGGCGGGCACGGCAGGTCCTGGCACAATGTGCTTCACGCCCAGAACCCAGCTGGCTGCGTCTCCCCAGGGACATTAGCTGGGGCCCACGCTGGAGCAGGGGATGGAGCTGGGGAGCACCGGGATGGGAAAGGACGAGGGCTCGTGGTGGTGGTGGTGGGAGGGTGGCTGGCATGCACCGGGACTTTGGTGAATGAGAGGGACGCGAGAGCTGGAGCAAAAAGAGAAAGGGTGAGTGTGGAAGCAGGAGATCCAGCAAATAGCTGCCCTCGAGCAGGAGGCTGGGTTTTCACCAGCAGCACGGGCTGCCTGCCCGTCCCAAAGGTCCCTGCAGGGTGGTGACACGCAGCACCAGGCTCCCCCGCGATGCCCCGGGCACCCCGGCATGGCCGGTTGCTCGCCGTGACGAGGCGCAGAGTGCCAGATCAAAGGGAAACTGAGGCGGGGATGGAAACGCGGGGCCATCAAAGGCGCTGGGGGTCCCTCGGGAGCTGGATGCCCATCGAAGTCCGGGAAGCTGCAGCCCCAGTGGCAATGCAGGCAGCGTGGGGAAGGCGTATGTTTTACAGCAAAAATGCCTTTTGCTTCACAGCAAAACCACGATAAGCTTGAAAGGGAAAAGAAAAAAAGAAAGTTAAGTAATTGGGATTTTAAGCGACTTCCAAGCCCTTTTGCTCTCACAGCCTCTAACCCAACAGGTGTGTGGACAAGCAGGTAGCCCGGGCCAGTTGGAGACTTTCAAGGTGGAACCAGAGAGATATGAAACGTTTCATCGCAGCCTTATTTTTATCCTTCCCCAGAGCTGGCCCCAGCCCTTCAGGTGCTCGTTGGGCACCTGGCTGCTATCGCGGGGGGTGCAGCACCGCTCTGCCCTGGGAAGCTGGACACACTGCACCCGGGACAGACAGCTGGCTGTTGTGTGCGGACCGAGAGCATCCATCACACCGCGACAACAGCCATCCCGCATTGCTGGTGCAGCTCACCGTCCCACTTAGCACCTTCTCCTGCCGCCCTCCCTAGCTGGGGTCCTAGCCCCCCCCCAATATTAAACACTGCCCAAGCGTGGGCTGGGTGCTCAGAGGGTGCCAGATGCCCCAAGAACCGCGGCTCTGCCAGCACTTACCCCCTGGGACGGAGACTGAGCCGCCCCTGCTGCCACTGACTCGGGAGTGCAGGCGCTGGGCGTGGGAACGTCCTGCACCCCCCCCAAAGAGCCCGCGACCCAGCATCAGCCAGGGACAGCACAAGACTGGTTTTTCTCTCATTCTCACTATCCCAATGGGTGAGGACAGGGCAGGCTTCCTCCCTGCATCCACAGCAGTGCCCGGGGTTGTTTTAAGCCCTGCCAACTCCACAGCATCCTTCAGATGACGGCTTGGCAGGGAAAGGCAGACGAGAGAGGTACGCAGGATCCTGCAGAAACCCCCTCCCCACCCCGGCACTGTGACCCACCACCAGGCACCGTTCCCTGCCACTGCCCACTCCTCGCAAGGCTGGGTGATGCTTTCGAGAGCAGGAGCAGGTGGTTAGCTGACCTATTAAACCTACTTAAAAGGCAGGTGGTGACTGCTGGAAAAGCTGTGAAACGCTCAGGTGGTCCCAATGGAGACAATTCCTTTTCCAGGAACAGCCCGCGATGGGTTCAGGGGGGTGGCAGATCAATACAAGCAGTCCAGGCCTAGGTTTCTTGTCCTGGGTGATGAGAATGTATGACGGCAGGGCAGAAAACCCACCCGCAATTGCTTATAGAGTGTTTAATTTCTTGCAGGGAACAGAGCAGATGCGGGCACCTTCCTTCTAGAGAAGGAGAGGTGGCCCAGAGCTCGGCACCAACCACGCTCCCTTTATTGGGTTTGCAAAACACACAGGATACCAGCAAGGGGAGGAGACCTAAAATACAATAATGTTATTAATATTATTAATAATTAGAGTTCTGACTGATTGCTACAGTTCCTGCTCCTCAGGGCTGGGCTACACTTTGGTGATGCTGTCTGCTGGCTTCGCCTCGGCTGGCTCCTCTCTTTTGGGGTGGTGGGGTAAGACCCCCACCCTGTTGCTCTGGAGTCCCACACGCTCCGGCGACTTCTGTCCTTTCTTCAGAAGGCAGCAAGCCCCGGAGCTGAGAAAGAAAAGGCTCATCACGACCACGAGCAGAGCCAGCGAGCTGGTGCCCATGGGATGTGGACAAAGCCACCAAGGACTGCTGGTTATTTTGGCTGAGAAGTTCCTGCTCTCGTCCCAGTAGGTGCAGAGGGCTTCGTCCAGGTCCCGCACGCCCACGCCGGCTGCCTGCAGCACGTCCAGCCAGGCCAGCGAGCAACAGCTGAAGGGGTTTCCAGCGACGGACACGTCCTTCAGGCTGTGGGACCAGCTCACGAGTGCCAGCTTTTCCAACATCAGCAGGTTGTTATTGCGAACGTCCAGGCTTTCCAGCGGGGAGCAGAGAAGACCTGTGGGCAAAAGGCTCAAATTATTGCCCGAGAGGTCCAAGACTTTGAGTGTGTCCAGGCAGGGGAGCTCTGTCTTGCTGTTGTCCATCTGGTTGCCCCTCAGAGAGAGTTTCTGCAGGGAGAACTCCAGCCCCCCCAGGGCTTCCTTAGGCACGGACAAGTCCTTGTTCCCCGACAGGTCTAGGGAGAGCAGCGAGGTCCGGTTGAAGGCGTAGGGGTGCAGCCTGGTGATGTTGTTATTGCAAAGACTCAGATGCTTCAAGCGAGGCACGTTGTAGAAGGGGGTGCAGGTGCCTCCCGGGGCTGGCACACGAGACCCCCCTCCCAAATTCCCTCCCTGATCGCTCCCCTGGCTCTCGCAGGGCTGGAGGTTGTTGGAGCCCAGATCGATCGTTTCCAGCTGAGGCAGAGAATCGAAAAACCAGCGTGGCAGCACGTGGATGGCATTGCCATGGAGGTCCAGCGAGCGCACGGAGAGGTTGGCGTGCTCCGGCGGCGAAGACGAGCGGTCGCTGGGCTCCATGCCGTCGGCGAGCGACTCCCCGGCTATGTCCTGGAGACAGTTCATAGCCAGGCTGAGGCTGTGCAGAGAGCCCAGGCTGTGGAAGAAGGTAAATGGGAACAGCTGCAGCCGGTTATTGCTGAGATCCAAGTCAGCTACATGTGTCAGACCGGCCGCGGTACGCGAAGTCCTATTAAACCTCGCCATCTCCTTGTAGTGCAGTACAAACTCCCCCGGATGGCGTGAGCCTGGGAGCAGGGAAGCAATAAGGTTGTTGGAGAGGTTTAAGTGTGTGAGATAATGGGCTTTGGGGAGCTCTGGAAAATAAAGGAGTCTGTTATGGCTCAAGTCGAGCACTTGAAGCAGGTAGGGCTCCGCTGCCTCCTCCGAGACGAAGAGCTCCAGGGCATTGTGGCTGAGATTTAAAACTCGCAGCTGCGTGAGGCTGAAGCCAGAGATACAGTGGAGGGAATTCAAAGCCAAGTTCACCACCTCCAGCTCTTCCAGAGCCTCAAAAGCTCCCTTCTCGATTTCCATGATGTAGTTGTTGCTGAGGTCGAGCTCACGCAGCCGTGGCGTGCTCCAGAAGATATCCATCAGCAGGCTGGTCATCTTGTTCCCGGAGAGATCCAGCGTCCTCAGCCTGGTGAGGTTGCTGATGTACCAGCCTGCCATGTGGCTCTCCAGATTATTTGCCGACAGGTCCAGGACCTCTATATTCCTGAGCAGATGAAAAGCTCGCCCATTAGCGAGGTAATTGCGGTCCAGGTGGTTCGATCCCAGGAGGAGAAAGCGCAGCCGGGGCAGCTGAGCCAGGGTCGTGTCTGACACGGCTTCCAGCTGGTTGAAGCACACATCCAGGTACTCAAGCTGCCCAAACCCTGGCATGTAGGTGCCTGACAGGTTTTGGATGAAGTTGTTGGAGAGCTCGAGGTACTTAACTCCTTGGCCGAGCTCCTTTGGAAATTTGCGCAGGCCAACTCCTTTGCAAGACACCTTCGTGGGGTTCTACAGAGAGACAGGAGAAGCTGTCAGCATGAGAGGGGCTACAAACCACAGCTCCAGCCAAGCCATCTGCTCTCCAAGATGGGCAAGAACAATGTGGAAATGAGCACCAAGCCTGGGATGGGAAGGGGCTGGACCACCTAAAGCCACAGCTCAGAGACAAGAAGCTTGTCCCCAGGGTTAAGGTGGGCTTTCTGAGACACGGCTAAGTTTTTTTCCGATGGTGCAAGGAGAAGGCTCAGCCTCTGGCCCCTCAGGCTGTCCTCCCATGCATCCCAGCAAGCAAGGTGGGCAAAAAAGTATCATAAGCACTGAAGATGCAGCAGGCTGGTGGGGCAAACCCAGCCTCTGGAGGGCACTGGGACAGCCCAGGGACTGGTCCAGAGCATCCTTGTCCTGTCTGGGCAGAGAAAGGGCACTGTCCTGCTGGCTCAACCTTCCCCCTCCCTCCAAACTGGTTTCCTCTGCCAGTTTGGAGTCGGGAGCCTGGACATGGAGGAGCTGGTTTCTGTCCCTCACCCTGCCACGTTCGCGGCAGCTGTCTGAATCCCCGCGAGACCCTCCACGCCGTCCTGCCACTTAGCAAGCATCTCGAGCTGACACCCCTGTGGCAGGGACTGCTGGAAGGTGTCACCGGCACGGCAGGGACATGGGAGCAGCTGGGTGCTGGGGACCAGCTAGTGGGTGACCGGCTCGGAGACAGGAGAGCAGAGAGGAGATCAAAGCTGGGAAGGTTAAAGAGATGGAGGCTGGAAGGAGGGGAGAGCCGTGGGGAGGAGATGCACCCTGCGCTGCGCAGAGGGATGCTGGCAGCCCCGCTCGGACCCAGCGATGCTGCCGGGGCCATCCCAACCCAGGGGCTCCTTGGAAAGCAGCCTTACCTGCTGGCACGGCATGGACCTGGGCCTCGTCTCCCCACTAGATTGGGCTCTGAGAACAGATGGGAGCAGCCAGAGCAGCAAGCATCCTCTTTCAGCCATCCGATGTTCAAACAAGAGCATGTTGGGCTATGGGCACTGCCAGCCCCGTCCCGCTCCTCCAGCGCTCTCTGGCAAGCTGGGCAGGAGCCGGGCTCTGTATAAATAGGCTTCAGGATGGGATGGGGGAAGGAGATAACACATGTGGGTGTTCGTAGCTACGGAAGTGGGAAAAGAAAGACATAAGATTGCAGAGGGGGAAAAACAGTGCAAAAAAAGCCACAAGGAAGGGAAAGAGAAAGGGCAGGACGGGGAGGAGGCAGGGCTGCACCGGCGCTCAGGTGATCGGCTGGACCGACCACCGAAATCGAATGCCGGGAGGCAGAGGTGGTACTCGGGAAAGCCGAGAGCTTTTGGGGGGAGTTCCCCTGCGTGGACCTGCTCTTCCTCCAGCTTCCTCTGCCCCGTACCGGGGCAAGCTGTGCCCCGTGCCAGCTGGTGCCGAGGACACCGGGAGCTGCCGGCGAGGGCTCCCCGGCCATCCCAAGCCGGGGACCGAGCTCCTGGCTGCAGCTGCTGGGGATCACCGCGGGACTCCCGACGCCTCCGGGGCCGCAGGTGAGGCAGAGCAAATTCCCCTCCTTGCACCATCGCAGCCCAGCCGAGGGGACTCTCCCACGGCACCTGTCCCTCCTCGGGGAAACAACGGCTCCCCGGGATTTACCACCCGTTCCCAGCGGGATGTGCCGAGCTGGCATCCCCCTCCTCCTCTTCCTCCCCAGGAGTCCGCTGTGCTGCGAGCGCTGGGCTCCTCGCTGCCACGTCCCTGCCAGGACCGGAGGACGGCTGCCGGGTCACCTCCTCACCCACGGCAGGAACCAGACAGGGACTTTCCCTGCGGCAGCTCCAGGTGGTATCTGGGCACCCGGAGCTGCACCCCACCCGCAGGGATTTTTTTGCGGTGACATCTCCGTGTCCCCGTGCCACCTAGTGCCCACACGCTCCCGGGGGGGGGGGACATGCTCCTCGCACGCTTCGTGGGGCGTTCTGCAAAACGCACGCTTTTGGGGTTTTTGGGTCGCTGCAGCCCATTTCTCTCCCATCCGAAAGAGCACCTCCAGGCTGCTGCGAGGTTGCCCAAGGATGTGCTCTGCTGTTGTTTCAGCTGTAGAGCCGTTGCTCTAGTCTTAGATGCGTCTGGCAGGGGAAAAAAAAAAAATTAAAAAAAAAAAAATTATATATATAAACACATACGCACATCTGGAAGATGAAGCAGCCTGGCTCCTGCTGCTGCTGTTGCCCCTCGCCCTGCCGACAGCTGCCGTGGTGGGGAGCACTTTGCCACCTCCGGGATGTGGTTCAGCCTTGAGCTAGACCAACGTCACCAGTCAGCCAGGGCTCAGCCCGGACACCAGGGCCCGTGTTTTAGGCAGACGCTCGCTGCGGCGGACCTGGGCTCCAGCAGCAGCCGCGGCCAGGGCAGCTGCGAGCAAACAGCCCGCCGTTGTTTTCGGAGGCGCGGTGAGGATAGCACATCTGTGCAGATGTAAAATCCTGCAGGCTCCGGCCAGGGAAACACCGACCTCTGGATGAACCTTTGCCTTCAGCGTCCCTCGTCTGCCATCAGCAGCTGAGCGTAGAGCCCTGAAAGCGGAAGGCGGCACAGGGGAGGAACCGCGCCATGCAAGCGCTCCGGCCCCCGGTGCAGCCCCCAGCGCGCCTGGCCCCGCCGCCGCCTCGCCCGGGGAACCCCGACCCTCTGCTCCCTGCATCCCGAATTGCTGGGCATGGGTCCGCACAGCAGGCACGGCCGATGAAATCAGCTGAAAAGTCCCCGATTTTGATCAGGGACTTCTGCGGAGAACCCCTGGGCATTTGCATCCCGAGGCTGTGAACTCCCTTTGCAGGAGCGCCTGGCAGAGCGAGCAGGGTGCGGACCGAGGGCCGTCCAAGGTGCCCTGCAAATACCGAGAGGCTTTTCACGGACCGAGAGACGAAGGCAGAGCGAACCGCACAGCACCAACTAGGGAAGAGATTCGCTCTGGCAACTCACAGGGCATCCCGTGCTTCTCACCACTCCTGGCCTCCAAGCGGGCTCCCAGGTCTCCAGAATGGTCTGTTAGAGAGAGATGCCCCTGTTCCCCCAAAGGCTTTCACGTGAGAGCTCTCCAAAGGATGGGAGGAACGAGCAGCGGGACAGAGGCTTGCTAAAAAAAGGGATAAAGCCACTTGCCCACTGTCACAGCCGTACAGCAGGGTGACAGACGCTCGGTCCCATCCTGGGCGTTAAGGAGGCAGAAGGGTATCTGGTTATCCAAGTACATCGCATCTGTCCTTCTCTCCCAGTAAGCAGGGACAGCAGTGCCGTTTTCTGTGCATTCCCCTGACTGCAGAGAGCAGCGGGGAGTCGGAAGGCAAATGCTGAGCAGCGCTGAGCCCGACGACGGGACCGCTGCCACGGCCACAGCAGCTGCGTCTCAAATATTCCCCGAAGGACGGAGAGATGCTTTACCTTTCAGCTGTGTCCCATCGCACAAGCGCAGCCAAAATACTTTCCACAGAAACTCCTGGTTTGGCTGGGGAAGGAAGTCCCACCCAGAACACCAAGATCAGGAAAAAAGCTTTATTTGCAGAGAAAATATTGACAATTTACATAAACTTACATCCTAATTTATATACATTATGTATATTTTATATACAGATAGTGTCTTGAATAAAGATGTCGAAGCACGAAACAGCATCAGTATATCACCGTGCAGCTCTAACAGGTAACGGGGAGAGTCGTGCCTCTCTTCCCACAACTCCTCTCCCATTACGTGTTTGCCGGGGAGTCCGAGAGGCTTTCTCCCAGCCTGGGAGTGATGAACATGGGTAGGGGTGGGTGGGTGGGAGTCAGGCTCGTAAGCGGGTGCAGCCACGAAGCGCGGCCGCAGTTTTCCCTTCCCCTTTCCCCCAAAAGCCTGCGCCAGGACAGGAGCCAGGGCAGGTGCCACCAGCCTGCAAGTGAGCGGGAAGGACTCCCCGCGCTCCACCTCCTACCAAGAAGAGGGGAAGAAACACGGACGAGCCAACGCGCTTTGCTCATCTCCCTCCCAACGCAGCTCGGGTGCCCTTTTCTAAGCACCTGGCAGTGCTCCTTCAGTGGAAGGACGATGCCAAGTCCCCTGATGGGGACAGTGGGTGGCAGGGAGACCACAACCGCTTACCTGGGTGAGAAAGGTGCTGGAGGGAAGCAAGGGCCAGGTAGTTTTGGGTAGGGAGCCATGACCTTTAGGTCTTCCTTCAAAAGGGGCCCTGAACACAACAGCCGAGTTGGCTTCCCTAGAAGTTGTCTCTGTAGAGAGCAGCTTGGGAGGGAGAAGGGTTTCAGGCGATGCATTATATACCGATTAGCTGCTTGGTACATTTCTGCAGCTGGAGTCCAGCCGAAAGTTGGGCAGCAGAGCCAAGGCACGTGGGCAAGAGCAGAGCCAGCAAGTACCGCCGGAGAGAAAGGCTGGCTCACGGGAAACCAGCGGTGACTGGTTTTGCATCCACCGTCTCGGATACACAGACGTTTGTCTGTAAGTGAAGCACTTCCTTCCCAACCACACTAGGAACCGAGATACGTCAAAATTCAAAGACATTGGAGGGAAAGACTGGAGCAAGGCCCTGTTCCTGCTGGAGTTTGTTAAAACCTCCCATACGCATCCTCCCCACGCTCCTCTGAGCTGCTTCCAGGCCTTTTCAGCTCCAGTTAAGGGGAAGAGGCACCAAAGATGGTGGGACACCACCTAGAGAAGCATCACCAAGAAGAAGCTATACTACAGCCTAGGTAACCTGCACTGTAATACTTCATTAATGAGAACTTGTTGCTAGAGAGGCCAAAGGGTTTCAAGTATAAAGACTCTCCACGGCTGCTACAGGACTGGTGATCCGCCCGCTTGTCCCAGGGATGAACACGGCTCTCCGTACCAAGGCCACCGGCACTCAGGTGTTCCTTGCTCTCCAACTCCACGTCTCCAACTCAGCTACACCGAGCTCACGCTCTGGTGTAACGCGAGCATCAGAAAAAGCCCGTGAACAACCTTCCGTGGCCTGTGACGAGGGAGGCAGGAACCGCTCCCTTCTGCTCTCCTCCCGCATCCCAGGCAGAGGCCAGAGAGGGAACTCGACAGCGATCCATGGGGCTTTTAGAGAGAAGGGATTCTCCCTCTGCCTCCTCCTGCCCGCAGCCATAGTCAGGAGCAAATCACGGATCCTGCCAGTGGGGGACAAGGAATGCAAACTCCATCCATCGCGCTTTCCCAAGGCATTGCCTTATTTGTGCTTGCCCCTAAGTCTTGCTGTTCAGGCTGTATTCTAAAGCAATTCTGTTAATGATTTGCTTAATGTTCTCACTATACACAGTTGTCCTGATTCATTCTTGTCAGAGGAACATGTCCTTCTTAATCCATTCTAAAGGAAATAAACCACAAAGACTAGTTAAGTGCCCCTAAGGCTCTTGCTAGTCCAACATGTTAAGGCTAGAAAGGAGGAGAACATATTGAAAAAGAAATAGCAGGCAATTTTTCATGCAGTTATTCCACAAACTGCACGCCTCCTGTGAATAGCGAGGCTGTAGCCAAAGCTGGGTGCCCCCAAGAAATATTTATCTCCCAATAACTGCAATACTTGGCAAGTGAGATCACTCGCTACGGATGGGGAAAAGTGATGGAGCCAAGAATGCTTCAGCCAGGGTGGACCCTTCTGCGGTCAGATCAGTCGCTCCAGCACAGTGCTGAGACACGTCCGCTCCCACGTCCCTGCAGGTGACCACGGCTGAGCCACCTCTGCTTGGAGATGGAGGTCATCACCAAGACGTCGGTTCGGGACTTGTCCCATTTGCTACGTAGGCTGAAACTTCACTAACCTCTTTAGTTTTTAAAGGCAAAACATGCTCTGAAAAGAAATCCAGTTAAAAAAAAAAACCCAACACAACCAAGCACAAGCCAAGGCATGACACAAAAGAGCAATTAGCGCTTCAGCCTCTTCCTCAGCTCGAGCACATCTTATAGCTTTAGGTCTCCCCAGTTGAGGGGAGGTAACGGGAGAGAGTTGCTCAAGAAGCCAAAAGAAACAATAGTGTCCCAGCTCTTCTATTAGTCACCAGAAATCGAGTTATGACTAGACTCAGCAGGGCTCAGAGAAAAGAAAAAGTGGTGACTTCATGCTGGACCAGACTTTTTAAATACAATTTTTTTTTGCTAGAGACTCCATCACCACTTATTAGAGCATTTTAGGTAGAAGGGTGCCAAAAGGAAAGGGATGGGGGAAGGAAGGATAAAAACCACATCTAAAAGCAGGACAGTTGCTATTAAAACAGAAAAAAAAAATTTCCTGTTTGAATATTTTATTCTTAAACATGACAAACTTCTTCAGAGTGTTTTCACAAGTACTTGTGTCTGCTCTACGCGGCTCGGTGAAGCCTGTAGAAATGTGTTCTGGTTTGCAAAATATTAATTAAAAAGACCAAAAAAAAAAAAAAACCAACCCCAACAAAACACCAATTGCTGTAACAGCAGCAGTACTTTAAGGCAGCCCCCGTTAGGGCAAGGTATACCTCTGGGGTAATGGCAGGAGCTGAAAGTAGCAGAGGCGCTGGAACCGGGAATCAGCATTTTCTTTGGGACTTTGTGATTTCTGGAATGTGGAGGCAGTTTCCTATCTGCTAAGCCTGCTCTATAAAGTATTCATCTTCCTCTCGCACTTACTGCTTTTGCAGCCTGCTTCCAAGCTCTAGGTAGAGGCACTTCGCCTTCTTTGCTCGCACTCCTGAGGATGAATGTAAACACCACTGACCCTGTCTTATTCACCTCCCTTCGCACCCCGTGGCCGTTCCAGTTCGAACTGGGAAGGCAGAAAACCAGAAACCCCCTTTCTTGCTTTCGTTAGCGTGCAGAAGCAGGAGTGCCTGGATAGGACAATTTGGACATTAGTCTGTCTTCTCCCGCTACCGCCTGGGATGCTCTTGCTAGTGCAACATAAAAGCAGAGACCCACACCACTCTCAACAAGCCTCGTGTGAAGATCACAGAGCAGAGTATCAGTGCAGTAATACTTGAAATACTGAGACAAGGCAGACACAACAGCCTTTCTTCCTCACAACGCTTTTTCAACTAGCTTTTTGATCCAAGTCTCCATGCAAGTCACAGAAGACAATTGTGCTTCCTGCATTCACATATAGGAATAAATAGCTCTGGATCAGTTTTCTTTATGGCCGGATTACAGAACCCCC
>JANHGO010006877.1:0-18445 GCA_024606505.1 Aquila spilogaster
GTTTCCTACTGACCGTCCAGCTTCCTGGATCATCACCCTACCTCCTGTAAGTGAGAACCACACACCAGTTTATTTCATAGGATACTGGTGTCATAAGTGTGAAAGTTTCTAAGTGTGTTCTTGCCCCAGGTGAAATTTTGAGATAAACTTTGTGGGTAACAAAGTAGATGAATTCCAGCTGTGTCCAACACCTAGTGTGATGAGGACCTAAGCAGGCCAATGCATCATTTCCTTTTACTCCTCCTTTATCAGATAAAATTTAAGGGGAATTTTAGGAAAACAGTACTTTAAAATAGAAGCTGATATTCTGGTAATATCAGTCCTTGGGTTAACTCCTGGCAGATGTGAGAAGAATATTAACCACGTCATTCAGGGTTTCCAGAGGGAGTCAGCTTCACAGAACAGCCTGAAAGCTGGGTTGGTATTTTGGGAAAATCCAGTTACACGGCCCATGGAGGTTAAAAAGGCAACAGTCCCAGACCTATCCTTTCCCAGGCCATGCTCACGGCAACCTTTCCACAGCAGCTGTTGTTGATTTGACTGAATAACTGCCCCTACCTTTCACTGGCACTAAACACGAAGGAAATCAGTGTCTGTCTACATTAGCCCATAACTACTCAAGCAGCCACATGGCATAAAGCTCCTCTGAGATGCTCACCAGCACCCAGCTCCAACCTCACACATCTGTCAGGCCTTTCCTCGTGTTTCTGCCTCCCTTTTGCCAGGAGCTGCCATGGCACGATGCTGTTTCTGGCCGTCCCTCCCTCCTCTGCTCTTCATTCCCTGCCAGCTGGGTCCTGGCCAGAGCAGTAGTAGCTGTGGGCAGGGCTGCCTGTGGGAGCCATGGGGGGCTGTGGGGTGTGGGGAGGGTTTTCTGGGTCCCTCCAGCAGGCAGAAAGGCTCAGGGAACAAAAGAAGGAAGGCAAGAGTGGGGCAGGAGGTACTGAAAAGTGCAGGGCAGGTGTGGGGAGACGAAAGCAGGGAGAGGACAGATTTGGCCTCATAACTTCTTCCTTGATTTCTACAACTTAGGTCCCCAGAAGCCATGGCCCCTTCCATCCATCCGTGCGGCTGAGGCACGCACTGCTGCCTGGCCTGACGTCAGCTCCTCTGCCTTTAGTTTTCAAAAAAAATACACTTTAAGTGAATGGCTGGTCTTGTTACAACAGCCTCATAAAAACAGACCAGTTGAGAGCATTAATATAATTATATTACCGTCTCTCTGATTTGTGAAGAGGTCCAACAAAGGGTTTAACTGGGTTTGCTCACGTGAAAGTGATGGAGGACAGAGTGTATTTCCCCTTCAAAATAAGTAAGGAAGAGGCAAATAGCTTAAGCGAAGATACATTTTAACACACCATATACATGTCAGTGCTCCAGACATGCCCTCCCTTTGCAGCACATACACATGTAACAGGGAGGGAACTGAAAGTCCAGTCCTCCTTGCCAGCAGTCAAAGATGACCTCATGGAATTACGATGCAATCCCAATGTGAAAGGAAAAGCCAAGTCCTTCCTATGCAATCCATAGGACATTTGCACAATTTTTAACATATGTGTTTATATTTCCTTAATATTTAATGAAATGCTTAAGAAAAACATGTTCTAAAAATGTTGATGTAATTACAGTTTGTTGTGCTTGAATTCTGAATGGAGAACAGTCTCCATTATTTTTTCCACATGCTCATACTACATTATATTAAAAACATATTCTACTCAGTCAGACATGTGTTGTGTGCTTTATAAACACTTTGCACAGTTGGAAACATTCATGTTTAGCAAAAATCCCACTGCCATCAAATGCAATATGGAGAACCTCCTTTGCAGCAAATGGTCTGCACTCTGATCATGGGAGGTGATCACCAGGGGTTGTGTATGGAGTGCCCGGCCAAAGGCACCTATTCTGCATCTGCATGCAGCTCAGCTGGGCTCCTCAGGGTCCAGCACAGCTGAGTGGAGGGCTCTCCTCTCCAGAGGACACAAACCCAAGTGAGAAGACTCCAGACAAGTTAATACTCTGGTCTAGGTAGAGTTTGTGTTCTTGTATTTTAAAATACAAGATACATATCAGTTAGTGTCAGTGCCCTGCAAGGTTCATTGCCTTCCCAGCTTCTCTCACACTCATAGTGTAGTCCAGTAATCTCTGACAATCCAATTAATGTGATCAGGCGTTACCACACAATCTTTCTTACTCTAATTACCCTACTTCATTGTGGTACTCCCAGAATTAGTCAGAGAACTCCAAAAAGATCATTGTAGTATTTTTTTTTAAATGTTCGTGCAAGGCTGATGTTCATAACCTCTAGTGACCAATTAGTAAAACTAGGTGGTTTTCAGGGCAAAATCCTTAGAAAAAATTCACAGGAGTGAGAAAATGTCAGCTTTTCATTCTCAGAGCAAACATGGTCCTGTGTTTTCAGTGCAAGAATCATCCTTACCCAGGCCACTTCATGCAGCAGCTGGGGATTTCCACATTTTTCCTATGCATAAACAAAATAAACCCGGGGTGTGGATCGGTCTCTGGTTCCAAACCCTCTGATTCCCTTCCAAAACGAAGGCCCCGTCAGGTGCAAAATAGACTCCACTTCCCAACTGGAATAATATGTGCGCTACGTGCAGAGCTGGAGTCAGTGGGTAGATGGATGGATTCGTGCTGGTGCCGTATTAATGGAAGGGTCAGAAGGAAAACACTAGCGATCAGGAGCATTTTGCGGACGTTCCCTTTACAATGTTTCATTCTACGCCACATAAATATACATTGGCAGCTTGTGAGAGATACAAGCCAGTTCTTACGCTTTAATGCCTGATGGCATCTTGATGTGACAACAACATGGTTCAACAACATGCAGCAAATACTGCTGATGGAAATAGGCATTTAGCAAAGAAAACCAAGCATTTATTTGCCTGAGGAACGCTGAAATGGGAGCATTCTGTCCTGAATTTTTGGGAATGCATTTCCTTTTATTCATGATAGCAACTGTGTGGCAATCGGTGATAGTTTTCCTCACGGTTTTCATGTTATACTCTCTTTTTTGATAGGTGGTTCCCTGTCCCAGACACACACTGCTCAGGGGGCAAGGCTGAGATCTGTGAATCCTCCTAGGAGCCCTGTGAAAAGCAGGACCTGTGCTCCCAGTCGGGTGATGTGACCACAGCCTGTGCAGGCTGCCCACTCCTTCAGCTCATGTCTTTCAGAGCAGGGCTGTATCCATCCCCACAACCAGGCTCCTCCAAACGTGTAATGTGAGGACCACAGAGCAGACAAGTCCTGTTCCTAAAGCTAGTGAAGAATCTGCTTTAGCCCAGAGCACTGGGGTCTGGGTTTCTTTTCACACACCTGCACAAGCATGAATTAGCTAGAGAGGGACTCACCTGTTCTGTTACAACAAGCTTCACACAGGAGTAGCGGAACACGAACCTTGCTCTTGACAGCAGCATCTGCCTCTGAAGGTGTATTTCTTACTGTGAAAACACCCATCAAGGCAAGCATTTGGCCTTATGCTTTAAAATGAAGACACAGCTTGCTGGAGAGCTGAGCTGAGACCTGGTCTGGCAAACATTGCCCAACGGCGTGTTTGAGGAAGCCAAAGAGAATGACGCTTCTTTATCCTACCCATTAGGCATTCGTGCTCCGTCTGGCCGTGTGTGACTGTGCCGCTGAGTCTCTGACCGTCAGAGGAGCTGTGCTCGGATCTGAGTAGCTGGAATCCCTCCACCCCTGGGTCATTATGATATTCAATTATGGCTCCGTACTTAAGTGACACAACAGATATGGGAATTGAAAGCACAAAAACTCCTAACCTCTGATCCTGTCTCTACAACAGAATCCCTCAGTGGCTTTAGGCAAGGTACTTAACATCTCTGCCTTGGTTTTCACATTTGCAGAAAGGGGCTAATAATACTCAGCCACCTACTCCACAGGGGAGTCCTGAGGATTCATTACTTAATGTAAAGTGGCTAGAAGATGAAAACCTGCATGTAAGTGCCAAGCGTTATTACGGTTACCCAAGTTTAGCTTCAATTTTTGGGACTTGCTTTCCTCTTTGAAATGAGGAAAAGTATTCCTTTTAGTCGACCAAGATTAGTGCTCTGCACTGCATTTCCTACTGAAGTGGGAAGGAGCCTTGGGAGTATGAGAGAAAAGGAGAAAAATGTGTCCCCTTGGATCCCAATCTACCTTTCACATCCTCTCAGGAAATTGTTTTGAAAGTGCCCGACACTTGGTGCAATATGCTGCAGTCACAAGGCAAAAATTTTACTCTTTCAAGAATGTTTTATGAGCCCCAGGAATAAATCATCTCTAGCAGGGATGGTTAAGCATAATGTTGAGAGTCTGTGATTTTCCCCAGAGGTAGAGAAATCATTCCAAGCTTTTCTTCAATTTGGTCATGAAACTTTAACAAGAAAATACCGAGGGCCGTTCTGGCACATTGCTGGGATATGTACATTAAGATAAACCAAAGGGAGTGTTTTGATTGACCAAATTATTTCCTTCAATCTCAAATGAGTTAAATGTTTGATTTTAAGTGACAGTTCCGGTATGGCAAACTACTTTCATGGCAATGCGGTCAATATTATGCTTGGTCAGCATCTTTAAACAGACCAGCATAACTGCGTTTGACAATATGACAGTGATGGAGAGCAGGGGAACTGGTCATCCTAACACGAGCTGTGCTGAGACTACAATCTGCAATAAATGAATGCAGCAAACAAAAGGACCAGTTCAGTATTTGCAAATGCTAAGAATATTGGAAACAAAGGAAATAATTTTGTCACTCCAGAAAAAAAAAATATGGCCTTTTATGATTGTTCTGAAAAAGCCCCCTGCCATGAACTGCTGCCACTCCTAAGAATTCAGAGCATGCAGCTAATGCACATGGCTCTGCTTCCAACTTCATTAATATGAGATTTTGGCACTGCAGGAGCACCTCCTTGTGCGTACTGGATCTGGATCTGGCGTAAGCACACAATTATGTTTCTGTTAAATTAGTCAGAGCACACAATGTGGTGTTTATGCCAGTTTTATGCTGACTGGAGGACAGACGTTACCTGATTCAGTACGGTGTCTGCCAGAATTTGTCAAACATATCTGAACCGGCATAGTAAGTTTGTGCTTGTTCAGTGCTTGGCAGTGCATGGCTGTGATGTCCTGGTCCAGCACAGGGCACTTTTTATGCCAGATTTTCTATCCCATGGAACTGTAGTTTAAGACAAACAGTGCAGTTACATGCCTTGCTTATATTAACTAAGCTGCCCTGCTCCTCTACTGTAAGGTGGTGTTTAATTCCTGTATGCATAACAGGGATTATATAATTCCAGAGAAAAGGCTCTCCTTTGATGTTTACTCCAGGGCTTCAGGTTTCTTAGTGATGCAGTAATTGCCAGGTCCATCTGCCTCCTGAATGTAAAATGTTTATGTCTCACTTCAATAAGTAAATAAAAGGCACGAAGTTAATATGAGCAAAGCATGGAAAGAAAAGGAGTGTCAGATCAGAAGAGAAATCTACTATCCCCTCCTGCTTTTCTGACTTCCCATTGAGTGGGGTGTAGCACCAAGCCACCCTGCACTCTGAGTTGCTCCACTTTCAACAAATATTGGTCAAATCCTGCAGGATCAGAGCCAGCTTTGGGATTTTGAGACATGCCGGCAAGAGGATTCTGCTGGGATCCTCCCTTCTTCATCATCCCTCCCAAGCAGAACAGAGTCATTTGCAGCAAAGTGGGTGGGGAGGGTTCAGAAATCTTTGAGCCCCAACAGCTTGCCCAGGCAACATAGAGGCCAGCCACATGTACGCTGGGGATGTCATCATCTCAGCTATTTTCTAGAAACAATTCCCTCTGAAGGGAGCAGTCCTTCAGACAAAGCCTTGTGACACATCTGGGTGATTTTTAGGCTGTTTTCTCTTCCTTTTCTTCTAATTACTTAGTTGTGGAACCCAGAATAATCAGCCATAAGTGGTCAGAAGAGCCACAGAAACAAAATGCCTCTTGGGACATTGCAACACAATACTGAACTAGTAAAAAGAAACTTCATTAACCTAAGAACAGTGTGAGCCTCTTTGTTTCACCTGCTTTCTCCCATGTCTCTGTCTTATTTTTCCTCCTTCCACCTCTGATTTTTTCTCTCTTCTCCATGTCATTCTCTCCTGTCTTGGTTTGCATTCCCTCTTTTAATAAAAATACATTTCTTCTCTTGCTTATTATGTCACTCCTTTTCTTTTCACAGTGGTTTTACCTACTTCTCTCTTTTTTCCCTGGTCATTCCCATCCATTCCTGGCCACCATCCTCCTCAGTTTCTTTGCTCTGGCTAGTCAGTTCTCTCTTGCTCTTCTCTCCACCTCAGTTCTCCCTGTCTGATGTTTTCTCTTCTTTAACCTTTGCCTCCCTGAGGAAATTAAGTTCTCTCACCTCGAGTCTTACACCTTCTTATTCCCCATTCTTGCAGTCCTTCCCTTCCTTACACTGTGGGTTACTCTCATTCCCTCACACCTCGCTGCCCTGCAAACTTGCTGTATCCTTACCCATTAGCTACCCAGCAAAATGTCTTTCACAAGCTACGGATATCTCCTCTCTTTCACAGCCACGGGACCCACAGTCATGGGACTGATGTTTGCAGAGACAAGACTGGGCTGCAAAGAAGCTCTGCTTGTGCACAAGTTAACTCATGGGGAGGTTATTTGTTGGGCTTATCAAAGGGTGGGTCAGCAGACAGGAAAATCCCAAGCTTATCTGTTTCTCCTTTGGACAGCTATGCCTGTTTTGTCACTGTTACTAATCCTCTCCCGCTTCCCCAAAGAGTGTTGTCGGTGCTGCACAGATGAAGGGCTGCTGGTTGTCCCTTCCCTTGCCCCTCTTGGAAGTGGGCATGGTTGCTGTGGTCAAAGGCATGCAGCAGCAGAGCCAGATCCCCTCTTCCACTTATGCTGGTATGCAGCTTGGAGCTGAATCTGCTCTTTGGATGAGATGCTCTTTCCTGTGGCTGGAAGTTGCATCAGAAGTTCACCGCAGAGGACAGCTGAGCTACCAGGCAGCAGCCAGCCAGCGCCTGGCAGGGTGCTTTTCCACTCCTTTCGTGGGCTTCACCCAGGTAGTTCCCTGCCACACTGTGAGCTGATCCACAGAAAGGACAGCCACGCACAACCTGAGTGCTGGAGCTGGTGACCGGCCATATAGAAATTGTGCACAATGTGCTTTTAAGTTGCTGTGATGAATCCCCTCTGCTCATGGCCAGCCTCCACACCGAATGCTGTCTTCACAGTGAAAAAGTCTAGAAACTACCCGGACTAACTCCTTCCCAAGGGCACCATCACTAAGTCAACAAAGTTGCAGCATAAATGCATGTGTCCCATTGTTAGGGGTGGGAGAGACAAAACTGACGGGGATTTGTCAGGAACACCCACAAAGATCCCTAGACACAGAGCAACCAAGTTTAAAGCTCCAAAGGCCAGTGCCTTGCAACAGCAGGAGCCAAGCACGGTCAAGCAACACATGAAAGTTTGCTTTTCTGCTTCATATCCTTCCCAGTCCTTTCCTTGAGGAACGTAGAGGATTAATAATTTTGGACGCAGAGCCTGAGTTCACACAAATGCGTACGAAACCGGTAAACAATACCCCCATTAAACGCACGGAGAAGCTCAGAGATTGGAACAACTCACCTCCGAGAGCTTCACCCAAGTCCCACAGGAAGGCTACGGCAGAGCCAGAAATAGAGCCCAGACCTCCTGACTCCAAGCCCTGGGCCCTAACAAAAACACCAGCTTCCCTCCACCATCCCTCTCTTCATACACTACATTGACCAGACTGGAAAAGGCATTCAAAATAAATAAAACCCGCTTCTCGCGCCAAGTTTTAAAAAACATTTTCTTGTCATGGCTGGTTGTTTTTCTCCTGCTAGACGTTAGGCAGTCTCCACCGAGTGAGACAGCTCTCCTTTCTTCTCCAGGAAACACAGTTGTCTCCCACATGTTGCACTCAATGTAGCTCAAACAAATGTTTTAGGAAATTCCCCCTAATTCGGTGAAATTGTTAGCTTGGCAGTGGCGCGCTGGAAACAGGACTGAAAGATTGCCTTGGATTTTTTTTTATTTTTCCGTTTTAAAGTGTACAGGAGAGCTCAGGCTTCAGACAGGCTGCTGAGGAAGACAGAAACTCATGTTACATATGAAGGATTTGGCAGGCCCGAACACAGAAATTTCCAGAAGTGTTTGCGTGGCAACAGCTCTGTGCCAATCCACATTTTTTAGCTATTCTGGCCCAATGCCCAGCCGACAAGAAAGTCTTGTATCTCCATGCAGTTCACTGGCTTCCCTGAGGAGTTTCCATACTGCATGGCAACATTGGATAATCTCATTTGCGCGCCAGAAAAACTCCTGCTACTTACACTGTTACTAAATACCAGATGTGCTTAATAAAGAGTAAGTGGAGCCAAACCTAGGGTAATCACATAACCTATCATTAACATTTTCTAAAAACAAAAAAATGCCAGTGGAACAGCAGATTACTGTTTTGCTTTGTTTGCTTTACGCCCTGTTACGGGAACCCCTGGGGTGCTGGGAAGGGAGCGCGGCAGGAGCAGACAGCTCTGGCACGGCCGATGACATTGTTTACAATCACACCCCTGCACATCTGAAACATGTGTGAGAAAGTAAAGGCTAAGCAGATTTCCCCTGCGCCGGAGAGGGAGGGGAGGATTGCAGCAGGAAGTCTACACCACCGAGAAAGTGCTGGAGTCGTGTTTCTTTAGCCCGGGGAGGTGGCCAGGGAGGGGGGATGCAACAAGGGCGGCGTGAGTTTGGTCCTTCATGACGTGCACATCCCCAAGTCCCCAATGCACGGGAATGCAGGAGTGGGCCTGGTTCCTTGAAATTTAATGACGGCCCAAATCCTCCAAGCCCATTTAAAACATGTTTTTTTGTATGAGTCAGGGGACCAGTCACCGCACAAAATGTGTGCGCGCATTTATTATGGATTTAAATGGATGTTGCACATGTGCATATCCGATGCTGACCAGACCCTTGAGGGAAACAGCTAAGTCACGGCGATGGCAAGTGAATTCTGCCACGACAGGCTGTTAAGAGAAGGAGGGAGGCAGATGCACTGCGACATTTGCAGCCCCTGTGAGACCCCCGCAGCGAAGGCTTGGTGCGGCTCAGCCCAGAGAGCTGTGAGCCACCTGGGTGCAAGGGGGGCAGCCCTCCCCAAAATAAGACGTGGGTGAAAAAGCTGGTTTCTCCCACAGCTGTTTCACAGTCGACATGGAGGAATGGAGTTAAATGGCTAGAAAAAGGTTTTGTCTTTATTTTAGCGTCCACTGCTACCCAGATGGAAGAGAAGCCTGGCGAACATGCGCTGACCGGGTCCTCCCAAGGACGGCCATCCTTCGCAAGTCTGCTTGCTCCGGCTTGGTGAAACCAAGCCAGGGGGATGGGAGCAGGGACAAGTCCAGGCCTTGCTTGTTGTGTACACGAAGGCGGGGAGCGGTGAGTCACGCTCATCACGCAACAGCCCGGAGCGGTGCCGTTGCTCTAGTCCCTCAAGCAAAACTCTGACCCACGTCAGTGGGAGTCACAGCTATGCAAAGCTGGGATCTCTGATGCCAGGAGCCGTGCCAAGGGCACGGGGTGAGGAGGTCACAGCGGGTGTCAGCCTGCCACAGCCCAGGAGCAGGAAGGCGGCCACAGCCCAGCGCTCACATGGCTCCCAATGTGACTGAACTCCAGCGTTTTCCAAAGGCCGGCTGCAAGCTTGATGCTGGAAGCCTTCTGCTCGTGGCCTCCCTGCTCGGCCCCGGTCATTGCACCCACCGTGCAACATTGGGCCCAGACTCCATTTCATCCCACAAACTCAGCAGCACCGGTGTTAAAGGCCGTGCAAAGTGTCAGCCCCTCAGGCTAAACAGACGGTACGATCCCGCACTCCCGGCACGGGAGCCAGCTGCACAGTGGGAGTGATGGAGCAGCTGGTCCCGCTTGGGCCAGACTTTTGCCTGATGTAAGTACTGCCGGGCTGGCCCCTAGCCACAGGTTTAGGCCAGGAGATGACTCAGGGCGCTGAAAGAGCCATGTCCCCACCACCTATTCTGCCTGCACTGCAGCCCTGGAGAGCTGGGCTTGCTGCTGCCACTGCTCAGAAGTCAGGCTGAGGAGGAGGCGGTTAGCCTGTTGGGGGGTGAAGCTCTAGGTTACTTGGGTCCTGCCCCACATCTTCCCCTTCCAGCTCCATCCTTCCTCTTGTCCCACAGCTAGAGTGGCCCTGGCTGCTCAGCCTTCGGCCGGCAAGACTCAGTTTTGCCCGCGCTGCTGAGGAGCCCCAAGGAGAGTCTAAACATCCTCCAGTGTGACAACCTTGCTGCTGGCGCTTTTCCTGTCTTTTGCCACCATAATGTCCTGGGCACTCCTGGAGGGCTGAGGGAGTGGTGTGTGACCTGGCAGCCAGAGCAGGAGGCAAGAAGCCTCCTCCACCCACAGTGTAGGCACAGAGTGACCAGCGCTCCCAAACTAAAAACCTGGGATAGCAGCGAAGTAGCCAGCAGGTCACTCCTTTGGTGTGCCCGCTCCCTGTCAGCCAGAAGATCTGGTATCGGAGAAGCCTCACCCCACCAGCTGTGGGCGGTGCGCAAGAGAGCCAGGAGAAAATTAGGTAGCGGCTGCCCAGCACTGCATCACTGTTTCCACTTCAGGCTTTAAGGATCTCCTGAAAGAGTCAGGAAACAGCAGAAAGGAACAGCTAATCAGCTGCATAAAGGCACTCCTTCCTTCCCCTCACTGCTGCCCAGGACTCCCGGCCCCCCTGCCCACCCCACCCTGCCAGACACCTCCGGTCAGCTCCCTCCCTCTTGGCCTCCTCCCCAGAGCCTGAGGGGATGCTTGGGCAAGGCTCGTTGACTGCGAGGATCCAGGCGCCTAGACACACCCCACCAGATCTGCCCCTTCCTCGCTGCGCTGCATAGGCCGTTCACTTCAGTCTGTAGGTGAACCAACAAAAAGATGTTTTCCTACAGTTGCTTCCAGGAGTCCAGCAACTGTGCTGCTCTTTGGAGTTCGGTTTGTTTGTTGTGTTGTGAAGGGGAACCCATCAGATGGTCCTGAAAATGAACACCTAACCCCATCCCCAGTTGGCAGCAGGACGGAGAGGCTCCGGCCAAGCGGTCACAAGGCACGCCACAAACAGCTTGCTTCACCTTCCTGCCAGGGAACAAAGTCCATTGCCATTAGCAGACTTCAGTCCACAAAGTGAAGACATTTCCCCTTGCTCTGGTTCCCATAGGTCAGACTCGTAAAAGACCAAGCCCTGCTGCTCAAGATTTTGGTGAAGGCCTTATTTCTTGCATTTAGAGCCTCTCTTTTCTGAAAAGGCAAGCCTTTTTAACCTATGTTGTTGACATACTGACCGTTGCTGTGACCTCTTCTTTGCTATGCTTCATGTCCAGCCATGCCACTCTAGAGAGACAAGGTCCCGTGAGCCCAACGGGGTGGCCCATGGGACAAGCCCAGCCCACTTGGCAGAAAGGCAAGGGAAATACAGAGCTTGCTACCCTTGAGCTTTATGGTGGATCGGGATGCATGTGGGGTTTCTCTGTTCTGCTGTGGCCTTGTGCAGGGGACAGGCAGAGCTGGATCTGCACTTGGCAAGACATCTTACAGGTCTGAACCACAGGGCGGTCCTTGACCTGAAGAGCAATCTCGAGAGAGACAAGGCAATAAAAGGGATCGAACCAGGAAGCAGAGGGGACCTAAAGTGAGTTTGCAAATACCACCACGGTGGCATGATCAATGTAAAAAGAGATGGGGTTTAAGGTCTTTATTAGGAAAGAGCTAAGGGAGAGGCATGAGAAGGGCAAGGGCAGGAAAGAGCAGGGAGGGCAGATGAGATGAGACTGAGAGGGAGGGGAAGGGGAAAGGGAAGACAACCCTGACAGGTCCCACTATACCTTCTTCTGCTCCCCAGCAGCAAAGAGATAGGGGAAGGGGCACAAAATGGTTCCTTACATGTGCAGGAAAGATGCAGGGGGTGACTGCTTCGTCACTTAATTTCTTACACTGGTGAGCCTAAGCTGACCCTGTCTTTTCCCATGTCATGGGGCTGCTGTATCTATTCAAACAACTTCTCTTAGCTTCCATCAATCAGAGCCAAAGTTGGACAAGCGGGCAACACAATGTCAGGGAACAACTGCAACCTAATGCACACAGGAAAGATCTGCTAGAGCTCTCCAACACATTGACAGGTTTTATCTTATCTGTTGCCAGGAGGGACAAAGAGCTAGCAGGACAGTGAAGGTCAATCAGGCACTTAGGAGAGCTCAGAACAAGGGAATAACTGATTACGCTGAAGGACATCACATTTGCAGTTAAGGCTGAGCTCCACAAGTACAGGGGAAGTAAGCTGTTTCTCTTCCCCAGCCCAGCATAAGAAAGGCTCCCCACTGGCCACGCCAACAACCGTGTGGAAGTGTCATTCCCCTTCCTGAGTCCCCACCATGTCCTGAATGAGGGAGGATGAGCAATAAGCCTGTAAGTATTTACAAGAAAAAGGCTTAGCACAAAGTGCTTCTGGGCACAACTCTGTTGCCAGTAAAAAGCATGATGAAAAGCATACTTTCTTTGATGAAGCCTCATTCGAGTGGTTTATGGGTAAAGGTGAGGTGAATCTAGTATATATCATATTTGTCTGATGGCAAACAGAGCCCACTTGTGAAATCCATCTGACTAGATGTTCTGAGAAAATCTTCATGAAACATCTGCGAGCTTTGAATCACTCCATTGTTGTCAGGGTTTCAGCTGGAAATTGTTCTGGATGCAAGGGAATGGTGGGTCACTAATGGCTTATTTCTTATTAAATGCTTTGGGTTTAGGGACTTTGAGGATATGTAGATATTTTTCTCATTTGAAGCTTCACATGAAGCAAAATACTAGATGAAGATAAATAAGCAGAGCAACTTGCCTTTTGCTTAAGTAGTAAAGACCCAGGTTATTGCCATGTTAAGAAAATATGTGAAAATATGTGAAAAGTGCTTTTGACCCTCTAGAACAGAATAGCTCTGTCACTGATCCAGATGAACAGGCCTTAAAATGCAACTGCTGTGGGCCAAAGAGGAAGGTATGTGCTGTGGTTATGCCCCGGAGAGAGACTCAGCATATCTGGCTTAACCTCCCAGCTCTGTTGACATCCTATTGTTTTATCTCTCTCTCTTGCTTTAGTACAGCAATTTGAGAACACCAAAACTAATTGATTGATTGTGTTTTTAGAGTTAGATACTCTGCTGGATGGCCCTTAAATCCTCTGGTCAAAAATGGCAAGTGTAAAATGCCCCTCCTGCAGCTTCATGCTCCAGGGAACTGCTAAGAAGATGCATCCACTGGACGCCCTCTCCATCACCTCTGCTCGCAAGCAAAGCTTTGCAGGTTATCTCCTAGGTTTCACTGGAGGGAAAAAAAAAGTAATCACAGCTTTCCTAATTCAGTCTCCTCTCAGTGGACTTTCCGCTGCTTAGGGCCACCCGCGGGTGTCCCCACTAGCCCAGCCCGCTGTCAGTTTAGCCTTTTCTCACCTCATTTCCTTGGCTGTTAAATGATGCTGAAGTCACGGTCAGGTCTTTAGCCGCAGTGAAACAGGGGACTGCTACACCGAAATGAGAACCTCCATGGAAACATCTCCCAAAATAATGAAAAGTGTGAAATAAAGCTGGCTTAGGTGTTTGAGCGCTGTGTCTGCACATCACATAGCTGTGATGTTGACCTACAGCTGGCGGTAGGAAATTTGCCAGTGCAAGCTGGGCTAGATCAGGTCCAGACCCCCTCGTGACAACTCCCACCGCTCCAGGTGCCGGTTAAAGCACTGCACCCCTGCCTGCACGCCAGGCACTCTGTTGTCTTTTCCCTTGCATGCACAACATTTAAGATGACCAGGAGCAAGTTGGGAGACCCCACAGCCATTGCTCTCACTCCCTGGCCCCGCGGCTCAGCCACACATGCCCCCCTACACTCACAGCAGCTGAGGGCTGCTCGTGGTGGGGATTTTGGGGGTGACACGATAAAAACCTGCTTCACAGGCTCACCCCGGGGTTTGCCGTGGCTGGCTCTGCTCCCCCTGCCACCTGCCCTGCCTGCAGCTAGGACTGCGCTGGCTGCTAATCCCTGGGATGGCTGCTAGTGCCGGGGGGGACAACGAGCACAAGTCCTTGCCCGGCTGTATCCCTTCAGCACCCTGCTGGGAGGGCTCAGGAGCCTCATCCTTCTGTCCCATCAATGGGGGTCCCCCTCCCTTCCCCACGTCTGTGCCACGGTCTCTCAGTTATAACACTGCTGCAAAAAATGGTGTCCAGACACCAGCGAGACAAGCTCCTTACAGCTCGCCAGAGTAGTAACAGCGAGGGGCAATTCTGCAAGATTTGGCCCAGGCGTAAGCAGTCGTCCTTAGTAGCCACATGGCTATGGCTGAAGCCCAAGCAGAGGGCAGAGCACCTGCCACCGAGCAAGCTGGTGGAGGCACGGTGAGAGACCACCCCAGCCCTCAATGTTTAACATGCAAAGGATCATGACCTTGGGGGAAAGGAAAAAGTGATTTTCCGGTTTTACTCAGAGGAATGGAGGCAGACGACTATCAGGATCTCCCAGTATCACACAGAAAATGCATTACATGATCAGGAACAAAGCCAGGTTTTCTAATTCCCAGTCCCATGGCAGCCATCGTACTGGTTCCTGCCCAGTACAGGCCCTCAGGATCCATTCAGCATTTTGAAATGGCAGCTAGCTATTTATGGCTGCTGCCTATATTACTCCAAGGAGCAGCATCTTTATTTTACAAACTCAGTCCAAGTTTTCTTGAGTACCCCGCTGACACAGGGTGGATTTCTGAGAGTAATCTTTCCTCCTTTTTTCCCAGAACAGCAAACATCTGGGACTACTGAGATATCATCTTGTGGCATCGGCTGACTTTTTTCTTTAACGAGTTTCTGTGTAACAACTTCATGATGTTTTCCTGGGAGGACAACTGTCTCATCTAAAACCTTGTCTCGCATATTCCTTTATAGAGGGATGTTTTATGCTAAAGCTCTTGAAAGAATTTCCTTTCGTGCCCCGTCCCCACCTTTCTCTGTTTAATTCCTCCCAAATGTCTCTCTGATGCTTAACCTGCAGGTCACCCTCTTCGCCAAAAACAAAGCAAAATGCTGGCTTGAATAAGCTCAGGATACATGGATGTCATTTCTGAACATTAGCAGGCCACATGATACTACCAACTTTATTTGATCCCATTTGCTGGAGCAGCCTGAATTTCTCAGGGGCAGGGGTTTTTTAATCCTAGTTCATTATTGTTCAAACCCATCAAGCAAATGGCCATGGAGCGGAAGCCTGAATGGGCTTGTTTAATAAACAGGCGAAGTCATTCATCTGCAGCATAGCAGCTCTGCAGCAAGGCTACGTTTTCTCCCTCCTGCTTCTTACTGGGTCTGCGTCGGCAGCAGTCATGTTAAACCCTGGTAGGGAAATGCGAGGGAGAGTAAATCTTTGGCTTCACGCTAACTGCTTTTGCCCGCTGCAAGAAATCCTTGCTGAAACAAATGGTCTGATTGTTTCCTTGGGTCAATCGCCTATTTTAAATTTATTTCTCACATCTCACTGGGCACTGCTGAGGACACTGGCCCCACGGCAGGCTGTGTTCTTCATCTGAGTGAGTGATGGCCAAAGCAGCAACCCACTCAGGCCCCAAACTGTAGCCTTGGGCTCTGTTGATGACACATTTGCAGCTCCCTACAGCTCTTATCATCGCTGCCATGGAGAGCCGAGATGATAGGCTGTGAAGCCATGGCACCTGCCGGCTTTAGAAAACTAGCCCTAAGCTGTCAGGATGGGCATGCCCCTGTGAGCTAGGAGCTGCGCTGAGCTTCTTTACGCCCCTGACTCCCCCCACGTTTGAATTAAGGATCAGGCCCTCAGCTGACGCGAACTGGTGCATGGAAATTCGGTGGAGCCTTGCCAGGTAACGGCAGCTGAAGATCTGGCACCCGAATCTATTTTTTATACATAAAACTTGCTATTTTTGCACGGCCTTTGGTTTCGCAGCAATGCCAGAAAAGCTCCCCGGCTGCGTTTCCCCTACAAAAGCGTGAATGTAAGATTTCGTTGCTGGACGCTTGCACCAAAGATGTGTTCAAGACAGATAACTGCTAGCATCTGTCACGGTGCCATTTCTGCGCTGAGCAAAGCGCGTGGGAGCCCTGCCTGTCCCCCCTGCTCCCTGCCTGCTAAAACCCAACTGAAACTCATTACATACCAGGAATACCAGCGTCCCCGCAAAGCCTGTGCTGCGCGGAGAAGGCGGCTCTCCCTCGCTCTCTTTTTTCCCTTCCGCCTCGCTTGACTAGGTCTTTGGCAGAGCCCCAGGACTTCGGAGGGGGGAGCGGAGGGGGGCTTGGGAGGGCAGCGACTTCCCGAGCGTACCCACGGCCTCATTTTGATCTGCGGTACTGCCTGCTCATTTCCACTTCACAGATGCTGCTGAGCTCTGCCACCGAGAGACAAATCCCAGAAGGGGAAGGGAGCGTGGTGGGGAGGGAAGAGATGAAAGCAGAAAAGAGCCGCATTTATTAAGCTGTTTTTCTTTCAGTGAAAAGAAGCATTTATCAGTGATTTCATATATCATGTGAGATGTGGCTCCCTGCCAACTTCTAGGGATGCAAACAAGCCACTGACATCATACTCTAAATATAGAGCAGCTCCTGCTTTAGGTGAATAAATAATGCAGATGCAAAAGCCCAGGTCTTCAGTTACACATTCATTACCATCCGTCTGTCAGGTTCTCATCATCAGGAGAACAACGTCCGACTCCAGCAAGGAGTGACAGGTGAAGAATGCAAAACAACTGCAGACAATAGGTGATTAAGCAGAATTTCCTTGTTCTCTGCTTTTTTCTTACAGCTACATTTCATTTCGGCAGTAATCCACGGTGCAGCTTTTCCAGCGCAGCTCTGCCACCTCCCTCCCTTTCCTTTCAAGCCAAGCTGGAGCGACAAGCCTGGGTGGGGAGAGCCTGAACAATGAACACGGCCAAAATGTGGAAACTTCCCTAGGCGCTTAGCAGGGGAAAAAAAGCAGAAGAAAGAAAAAGGAAGAAAAAAAAAAAAAGGCTCTGATCAGACTGTGCAAGCAGTAAACCAGCAGCATCGCCCTGTGAAACACAAGTTTTCCATGCCCTGTCAGAGAGAGGTTTTAATTAGGGTCTCCCAATGCTAATTGCTCTTGATTCCTCTAGTGGTTTTACTTAAGGCACCCATTTTAACAACCACACAAGCGAACCTGTAGCTGGCTCCACGGCATATTATTTTAGCTCTCAGAAAGCACCCCAAGAAGGATTAGGATTGATAATAAAACCCAATCGATACTTTCCCCCTTCTCCTCCTTGAGATCAAAGGCACTGAGCAGGAGGAAGAGTCCCAACCCATCCTTACTGGGGGAGGACGGAGACAGGAGAGCAGGAAACAAGAAGACAATGCGCCATCAAAGCTGCCGCAAGGTGTTGGATCAATGACAACATCTGCGTGAGGGTCTGGGCTACAATAGAGGCTGTTACCATGGGAACGGGCGCAAAAGCATCAGGAGGGAGGGAGCAGGCGATGATGAAAGGTGGGAAAGCGGGAGAGAGTATTTTTAGATCGCTTAGGAGGAACGCTACACAATGACATCATCCTATCTCATTATTTGCACCCGTGCTGTAAAACGCATTGTGGCGTCTGCCCCAGGCTGTTAAATGGGAAAATGTTATTATGGATGTGAATTATAAATACTGTGGTGAAACCTGAGCTCAGGAGTTATTAGACATCACTATTCTGTAATAAAGGAGAGCATTTAATACACTGTGCTGTACAGAGTCACTGTACGGTGCAAGAAGCATTGTGTCTAGGATTTTAATATTCTCAGAAAGTAATTATGAGTCATCCTTTTATTGTTATTAAGAAGCGGAGTGCAAATAATTTTACACATTTGATATCCCACACATCAACAAGCCTTTTGCACTGGAGAAACATGGCCTAATTTTCCAGAGCGCTGCCTGCCAATGTGCTCCGAGTGAATGTGGTAGTAGTCGTGGGTGCTCAGCACTGCCAAAAATCCAGCCATCCGTGTCACATGCGAAAGAAGCCTCATTAATCTCGAAAATACAAAGTGTACGTTTCACTGCCTGTGTTCAGCTCCTTCGGCAGGGCCAGACCCCTCTTACAGCTAACGACCCAGTAGATACCCATGGCATCTGCTGAATATAGCCCTGGTTCGGGGGGCGGGGGCGGGGGGGGGGAATTCTGGCTCTCAGGCACGGCTCCCGGCGGACAAACAGAGGAGAAAGCCTCCAGCCTGGAGAGGTGAAACAAGCCGGGGTTCGTCCGCCTTGCGCCGGGACGCGGGTGCCCGGAGCCCACCACCCTGGCGAGGCTGGAATCGCTATTCCCGTCATGCCG
>JANHGO010006878.1:0-20772 GCA_024606505.1 Aquila spilogaster
AACACTACTTAGCAACAACTGAAAACATCAGTGTGTTATCAACATTCTTCTCATACTGAATCCAAGACATAACACTACACCAGTTACTAGAAAGAAAATTAACTCTATCCCAGCTGAAACCAGGACAACCAGGAATTTGAACTCTGATGGTAAAGGAACCTCAGTGGCAAATGGCACCCTTACATGGGGATATAGAAGGGTTATGTAGAAGGTGGAAATTACCAGTAGGAAGTGCAATGAAAGGCATAACTTTCATTTTTCATTATCAAAAAGCTAGGACTTAGGAAGTGAATGCAGTCCATCCCTGAATATGGGGAGATTCCTAGATTTGAATATTCATGGACCACAGAAACCAAGTTGCAGAAGTTTGGGCTTTTCGACCAGATCTTTTCCGGCAGGAAACTCTTCATCCTCAACAAGGGAACACTGTCCTAGAGCAGTGTATTGGGATATCTTTTCCTGACCTTTAAAATCTCTGGAAATGACCGAACAGACAGACAACGCTGCATGTCATAGCAACTGGACACAGGTAGAACAAAGCGCACACTGCAAACAACAGCGTTTCAGACCACTGAGCCATTTCTACCACTTAACGTGGTTTGAAGTGCATCTTCTGTTAACTGGTAGATGTGGCAGAGCAACAAAAACCACATGTGCTCCCAACAATATGTGCTCACTTCATTCAAATGTTGAACCACCACATTATGCACCAGTTGAAGCTTTTGGATGTGTTTCAGTGATAGCACTGAAAGGAGCGCATTGCAATAAGCTTGCCCTCAGGTCAGAAAAAAATAGATAACTGTCAATCAAAGAGGGATTGCCATAACAGATAGGGCAGCTGTAGATAAAAGAAGACAGTACGGCATACATGACTGCTGTTATCAAGGAACTGAGATTCAGAAGCAGATAAAATACAGCCTAGACACTGCAAAGTGATAGAGGAATGTGTATCTGATCCTCACCAACTGAAGGGCTACTTGCAGTCTAGGCAATTTCTGTAATGCTTTTTATTCCCTCCTGGTTCAACTTTATTCCTTCTGTCTTAAATAAGGTTGCATTTCTCCCAGACAGATATTTCTCTATCTGCCAGGCATAGGGAAGGCAGACTGCAGTATTTGGATTTGATAAAAAAAGAAAAGCAGAATGCAGCCTCATCTGCATATAGGCAATTGTCTGATAAACTATGGTATTATTTCTCGAAATGGCCAGAGAGATGCCTTAATAAGTGAAAAAATAAAGAAAGAATCCCTCGGCACACAGCAGGGAAGGAATATGGTAACATTCAAAGCCTGGGGTAAGAAATCCATGTATTTCCATGCTTCCTCCCTGGCATAGCAAAGAAGTCCTCTCTAAAGTCTCACGTGATGAAATGTAAAAACAATAAAGTACAGAGACAGCCAGCACATTTTATGCAGTGGAAATGCCTCTGGTTCTGAAACATGATGTGAGTTGCCCAGATCATCTTGCACTGAACCAGATAGTGAAATCTCATCTGACAGTCCACCAGCCACACACGTACACACACACAAGCACATACACACATGCTCCTGTTCAGACAAATGCATCACAAATTACAAATGTACTGTTTGTCACATATGGTACCACAGAAGCAAAAAGCAGGGAGACAAAGGTGACAGGCCACTGCCTCTGCAAATACATTTGAGTGTTAGTCACTGTGCGCCCAGATACTTGGGCTAAATGCTAAATTAAACAATTTTCTCCTTCATTAAACACTGTTGCTTCTGGACTTGGCTCTGTCTCACTGTACTGTCTTCATGGGACTTTCTCATCAATGCTTACTCTACCCAAAATCAGAATTCTACAAGGAGGAAGAAATGTTCTTTGCAGCTTATTTGCTAGAGAAGGGGTTTTCAACACAGTTATCAGCAGAGATGATCTCTTACATGGCAGATGCACTATAATGTTGTTAGATATGTTTCATTTTAAAACTGAGGAATCTGATTTGCTGCTTTACTCGCTATTGCAGTAGGATGGTTTCCATGGATACAGTCTTATAGGGACTCTATTTTTCCCCTGTTGACAACAGTACAGAAAGCTAAATTCTCATCTTCATTGCACCAGCATAAATTTGAAGCCAGGGGAACGATTCCCAGATTTAACCCTGAGAGCAGAAGTTGGCTCCCAGTCTCCTTCAGCCTTGAATTTGAGATTTTCAGGTGGATGGTGATGGAGTGGAAAAAAAATAGGAAAACAGTTTCTGTGGGCAGCAGCATGGGCTGATGGACAGGACATAGGAAACAAACACAGTGCCTCTGTATGAGAAATGGAGAGAAGTCAAGGCACAAAGCAAACAAATTATCTGCTTATTCAGAGGCTTGGTGTCTTGCCTGACATTTAACTGCAAAAATACAAGTCAGGTTTTGGCTATAGAAGACCTTTTAATTATTTGCATGGGATTGGGCCAAATATGACCCCATTTGTTTAAATGAAGGGATGAATCAGTTGTTACCGTTCTGAAGAAAACCTGCTTCACTTCTGTTTTGCTGTGATGGCCAGGAAGGCATAAGGGTGGGAAGAAGGGGGAAGCGAGAGACTAGTGTCCAGTTACAGAGCAGGCTTCTTCATTCAAACAGGAGAATCTTGCCCTATCTGGAGTACAGTCATGGAGACACTGAATGCAAAGCAGATCCTCAGCTCGACAATGCGCTGTACAAATCTGATGGCATTCATACTCACCAGCCAGCAAATAAGAAAGAGTAAAAGGAGAGCCTGGTAATCTCAGCTTTTTCGACCTGAAGTGTAAAATCTCTAGTTCTGTTCCTGACACCAGAACATGCAGAGAGGGGCAGAACCAGAGTCCTCCAAACAACACTGCGTCCTACCTCTGCCAATAGGCTGCAGTAGGTGCTTGGAAAAGGAGTGTCAGAAACAGGGCAAATGGAGAATTTTAAAACCCAAAATAACCAACCTCCTATCTTCTGGCAACCAGCACTCTTTGAGCTAGACAGTGGCTCCTCCTGGATGTCTCTGTTCAGCGCTCCCTTTTCCAAACTCACTTAAGCATATTAACTCCAAAGCCTTCTAATTTATGTTATGAACGTTTAGTTTGTTTGGTGGGTCTTTTACACACCTCTTAAAATCTGATGTCTGCTGTGCTGTATGTATCAATTTTGCTTTGCAAAACTTCCAAAATACTCCTTTTGAATTTCCTCCTTTTCTGATATTTGCCTCCAAAACAGGCACTGTCCCTTTTGTGGCCTAGCAACGCTTGGGAGATTACGGACACTGTTGTGACTGTATATTCACGGCAGAGGCCATGCTTCAGTATGTAAATCTGGGGTCTCTGTGTAAACAAACACCAATAGTCCAGGGAGATAAAAAGCACAGAAATCCTCAGCACCAATAGATTTTATGCATTTTTCTCAAAAAACCCCCAAACAAACAAACAAACAAAACCCCAAACCCCAAATCAAAACATTTTAAATCTTGCTAAAGTAAGAGCAAAAAATTTGACCATCACAGTGAAAGGCATGAAGCACTGTTGTCATGAGCTAGTACTCATGAACAGTAGCAGAGGGAGCCTGCACTCTTTTAAGGAAATGTCCAAAATGAACACAGTTTCCCATCAGGTCTTATGCAAGGCTGTTCTGTTTTAAGCAAACTCTCCTTGTCAGATCTTCAAGAAAGGCTAGACTGTATACATCTGGTGTGGTGGTTTCTTATGCCATTCAAATCATGGGGACTGAATCTCATTCACATTTGAAGGTGAGAAAGACATTCGTAGTTCTTGGACAGCAATACAGCTCAGGATAGGGAGAAGCAAAAAAATACTGTATGTTAGACCTTTCCTATGGAGTAAGGCATTAAATCTAAGCCTCTCTCTACATGCACTATGGCAGGCCTATTCAGGTAAAGCTTAAAAGATCTTGTGGCATTTAATGATAGTGGCACCCAGTGATGACAACTGCACAAATGATACCATGATATTGCAGCCAGCAAGTTTCTCTCTTCCCACAATCAGCTATCCTCTCCTTTGAGGTGATTATATCATCCAAGCGGAAACTGTCAGTCCGCAGGTCAAGATACAGGGAGGATTACGGGAGATCCAAGAAAAAGGAAGGTCCTCTTTGTCTTTATTTCTGATTGAACGATTCTCATTTCACAACAGAGATCAAGGTAGGAAAGTGCAGATTGTATTGCCCCATCTCCTCTTTATTGGTCTGCTCTAACTGTGATACTTTCCAAATCTACCTCTTTTTCCTTTCATGACAACTTTCCCTCTAACTTGCCCCAAACGGGCTCAACTCTTTCCTCTCACATGCTGTACATTCCTTCTGCTCCCTCTTGGTGACCAAACCTACTTCAAAAGCCTTTTCCCTTTCCCACATGCCTGCCAAGCTGATGCGTCCTTGCAGCTCTTTACCCCTCCCAGACAATCCTGCCCACTCTCAAGGGCCTGAAAATCCCTCTTCAGGCAGCCAGCCTCCTCCCCAGACTCATAAGATCCCTGCATCCTCGCCTCACAGGCTGAGTCTGAAGCAGTGGTGAACAGCTGGGAAAGGAATTTTTCACAAAGGAAGCAATGCCATAGTTTAGCACTGGGCCTTTGCTATCATGGGCTCCTCTCCTCCTCCCCGCTTCATTCTGCAAAGGAAATGTGCTGACTCTACAGGATCCCAACCTGCAGCATGTTGTAAATGATTATGCACAAAATGAAAATCGAGTGCTCAGCACACTATGAGAGCAGACAGGCTTGCACAGCACCTACAGTGTCATGGCTGCAAAAGACGGTCAAGCTCTGTTTAACTCCAACAGCAGCCACAGAACTAAGCCTTGGGCTCTGTGCTTTGGTCACATTAATAGAGGTGCGGACCGTGACTGAAGGACACAGAGATGGGAGAATCACAACCTAAGATTAGGCAGGACTAAGGACTTTTGTGTGTGTGTGTGTGTGTGTGTCCGCCCCAGCCACTTTGTTATGTTTTTCCATCTCACAGCCAACAGAGGGGAAAAAAAATCAAGCCAGGGTGGCTTCTGGGCTATGATACACAACCAGGGAGATGTTTGCAGAGAAATCAAAGGCAAAACAAATTCTATCTGACTTCAGGAAGGATGGAGAGAGAGCGTTATTTACAGCAGGAGATGCTAGACAAAACACTGCCTCAGAAATTTTCACAGCTCCAGCTTTTCAAGAGAGATTGTGCCCTCTGTTTTCAGCTGCATTTTTAGGAAATATTTGATTGGGTGTTAGCCTTAATTAACCCTGGTGCAGTTGCATTTCTGAAATAAGGGACGGTTGTATTTTACACAAACATCAGATGGGGCTTGTCAGCAGCAGGAAAAACATTGAGGAAAAGGAGCAGCTCTCCCGTCCGTGTAAATAGAGGGTGCTGCAATTTGTGGCTCTTGGAGAAATAGAAGCTCAATCTCCCTTCCTCATCCATTCCGTCTTCCCTTGATCATACAGGCAAGTTGGGTTTTGCTCTGAAAAAAGCACTAAGTAGACTGTTGCTATAGCAACCAACTCCCTGCCACCCATTTATAATTAAGATGGTGGTCTAACCACCTACAAAATACATCTTGCAAAAACCCCAAGTTCACAGCTTCCTGAGTAACAACTGAATGTTTTTACAGTGAGTCTATCTGATCAGGGCAAGGCTGGTTAGGTTAGTTTGCTAGAGTGATTAGGTATTTGGAAGTAGCTTGCTACTGAGATAGCAAAAAGATGCCAGGAAACAGCAGGGTTGCAATTTAAGGCTTTCTTTGCTAGATTTCTTAAAATTTCAATCAATAACAAGATAGTGCTTGAATCATCTTGTCTCTCAAAAGTACTCTTCAACTATAATCTGTACAATTTTGGAACACCTAATGAAACATACTTACAAATTTAAAAATGCCCTTAGCTTTTTTTCACAATTCAAAAGCTGTTTTACTTAAAAAATCATGTAATAAAACTAATAAATAATTTTACTGTTAGAGAAAGGTATGTTAGTTTTCCCTTCAGTGTTTATTAAAGGACATGACAGCTAGACTGTATGTTTGAGTGCAGTCCTTGAAACACAAATTAATTGATGATGTTCATTTAAAAATGACATTTATTGCCGATTGAGGGCTGTATGATGCAAATGATAGAAACATGAATGCTTTATGTTATGAGATTGTATAGAGATAAACATATGTAGAGACACTAAAAGGAAGAATTCTCTCTATTGCTCCCTTGACCTCTGAACGTTACACATTTTATATTATCAAAGGTAAAGATACTGTACCCATCAATTTATATAAATTGTAATGCCCTTGGCCCACGGTGGTTCAGTCAAATAGCCATCAAACTATACAAACATAAAACACTGGGGCAGCTTATTGTTTCCCAAATAAGAATAGTCTATTGCAGCATGTTTCAAACTTAATTAATTAAAGGGCCATTTAGTCTTTGAAATATTAAAAAAAATCCAAAGATGAAGCAGGCTTTTAAGAGAAGTCCAGAGACCAGGCAACTTTCATTTAACCTAAATATTGTTCATACTTTACCTCCATTTTCCTCCTTTTTGTTTGTTTTCTTGGAAAGATGTATGTTTTTCTCTTTATTTTCTCCATTGTTTTGCTACTAACGTTTATAGACCCGTAACCACCTCAGAACCCCAAACTGCAAACTGCTGCTCTGCAGTGTACTTCTGAGCCCTCCAAAAATTCTAGATTTCATGATCAGAAAAGGAAGGTTCCACCCTTCTAGTCACCTTCCAATAAAAGCTTCTTCTTTCTAGCTTGGTTCTACCACTTATCAGTCACCATTGTCTACTGTAACACTATTCCCATTCTGTTGTTTCTCTCTATGCCTTAATTATGTTTTAGGAAACCTGTATTTTTGCAAGGCCAAATCCTGTATTTAATTTTCAGCCTAACAACCAGTAAACACCATTAAGAATTTTGATTTTTGATCAAATTAAATTGATAGGATACTGCTTTTAATAACTGTGGGATTTCCTCAGAAATCAGTTTCACTAATCCCCATCATGTGAACCACGCTGCACTGAGCTGTGCTCTATCTCCCCAGATCAGCAGGGTAGGATTCTTTCCTGAGCTGAAATGTGACCTATGTCAGAAGGTATGCTATCTTCCTGTATTTGCTAAAGTAAAAATGAAAAAGTCTATAATTGCAGTAACTATTATTGGACACTAACTATTATTGGCCTAATCGTGAGTAGCAGAGTGACCTCAGATGTATTTTGGCTTCTCTACAGACAAATGATTGAACTTCCAAGTTGCCCCCAGTGTCAGACAGTGCTGGCAAAAAAAAAAAAAAAAAAAAGAAAAGAAAAAAAGAGTAACAACCAGTTTCTCCATTTCTTTATCTAATGTTATACCTTACAGTCTACCAAAAGGAATGGAAAATGAGGCAATTCAAATGAATGTACATAAATCACCTGACTGGACATAGACCATAACTATGATTTTTCATCTAGCAAACATAAAAATATTTATGCTGAAAGTCAACAGTGAATGATAAATCATTACATTTATCCTGGTTATATACTTCAAGCTATAGAGGTAAATTCTTGCAAGGTACAACCAGTCTTCTGTAGAAATGCACTCTAAAACTACATACTTTACTACTGCCACACAGAAAAGGCCTAGGGGATAAGGGCAGGAGACAACCATAAAAGAACAGCTTGATTACTTTTCACCTGTACTGAGAGCCAAGCAAGCCAGCAATGAGCAACCAGCAAAGGGAGGAACACAGTCCCCTGCAAGCCAGCACCACGTGGCTTGAGCAGGATGAATGTTGTATACCAGATGGCCCTTTTGGCAATTCAGGAAGCCACTGTTACGATTCCAAAATGGAGGTGGTGGCCAGATCTCCTGCACTGAGCTACAGTTACTGTAGCTGAGCTGACACTGAGGAAGAAAGTTAAAGGAATGTTGCAACATGTATAATCTTAAAAAGAGCAATGAAGATTTTATGAAGTACTGGTATCTAGGAAACCTACAAGTGAAACATTGGCAACAACCTAGCTATCTTCTAGGCACTTCTTTTGTTATACTTCTCAAGATCACATACCTCTGTACTGCATATGCCCAGGATATGCAGGCAGTGTGCAAGACAGTTGATCCTCCCCAGCCAACACAACATCTGTTTCTGTGTTCCTATGAAGCATAGATTTCTTCAAGTGCTGACAGCTCTCCATTATTTGGGCTGGGAAGACCTGGATAGCTGAAAAAACATAGATAATAATGGGCTCTCAGGAGGGCACTGCAATAGGACCAAATGTTTTTTGCATGGAAGAGCTTCCATCTGGCCTGGCCTGCTATAGCAGCTAAGAAACCCAGACAAACCTACATTCTGGGAGAGCATATCAGACACAGCACATTCCCACACATTTACTTTGTGAGGCACCTTAGCTAGCCCTGTGTGCACAGTCTGCTTAATCCACAATCTGAGTAACTGCCCACGGATCATGGAGCATTAACTGTAATTGCAAATCCACTGGTCACTTCTGACTCCATTCAGTGATTTGCTGAAAAGCGCTGCTCCCTATGGTGCACAGGCCATGCACCATCCTTTCACATCCGCTTTTCTCAATCTGCTTCACTGCCCAGCCATCTCATAGTTTCTTCATGCTAGCATGTCTGTGGGATAGAGTGGGCACAGACTTTGGCCCAAGAATCACAGTGCTCAAATCAGCTGCATTGTTTAGTCTTTGAGGCCACTTCTATTAATAAATGCACTGTTAGTCACTGTGATTTCTGATGGGATGCTACATGTGTTAAAAGAATGAATGCTTCATGAAGCTTCCAATTAGCTTGGAAATGTTTTCTGGTTCTTTGCCTAGAAGGACTTAGACAACGGTAGCATTGTTAGCAATGAACTGCCACCTCCTAATGTTGAGTTACAAGAATTAGTGGGTTAGTAAACTACCACTGACCTCCTTTTATTATTTTTAATTACTCATGAAACTTTTGAAAAATGCTATATAAAAGATATTTTAAATTAGCAGAAATTAGGACAGTATGTATTTAGAATAGATGAGTTTATTTGCAACTCTATGGCACCAAACTATTGTTCAGAAACAAAAAGACAGGATTCCTAAATATGTTTTAGACTGGCTTCCCCATTGGTCTGTAACAAATCAGTTCAGCAAAACCAGTCTTTTTAAAAGAAAACTGCTTTTTGGCAATTGTAGACCCTGAGCACTCTCCATCAGGACATGGTGCCAAATTTTCTTTCTTCTAATCATCAGACTCAACCTCTTCACAATTTTGTGCTACTGCCCTGCTTCTGCTGCTTCTTTCACCTTTCTTAGCACTGATTCCTTTCTGCAGGAGGAGAAGAGATACAGGCCTGAAGATAACATTGCTAGAAGCCGCATTAACGTTATGTGCTACCCCCAGAAAAGAGGTTGCAGAGAGAACAGCTCCTTATCCACCTCCTTCTGTCTTCTCTTGTATGTTGTTTGGACCAAAGCCGCAAGACTTCCAGGAAAGTCTTTCAGGAAGGGACTTCCAGACCCTCTGCTGCTGCTACTGGTGCATTTGCACTCCTCTTAACTATATATGCCTCTTTTCTTCAAAGCAGAGAGACCACCTCACCCTTAACCTGACCTGCAGGCACTGTGATGTTGTCTCAATCCTCATTTTATTTATCAGCTCAGGAAATCTATAGAAAGTATTCTGTTATCTAATAAGAACTTCATATAGCAATCATCCACAGAATATAAATCAATAAACTTCCCCTAACAGCAATTTATCACTCATTGTATCACACAGCAATCCTCTTTGTGTTATAATTAAAGGCATAGAAGTTTAAAGTGAGCACAATACAATGACGAATAATGGCCCAATAAAAAAAACATTTCATAGTGGAAAAAAATCCTACTATCAAGACTGCTTTCTCTAGCACCCAGGAAGAAAATCCTTAAGTCAATTAAGGGCCTAACTATTATTGAGTTAAGCGACGTGAGCATTGAAAACCTTGCTTTACTATGCTTTCAGACAGGAGATTCCTGACTTTTTACAGGAAATAGTTACTTAGTTCCTTAGACATAAGTCTACAGCAACATAAATATCCAAAGAAACATAATCAATTGAAAATATTTCTACTAAGTTATAAATTGGCACACAGTATATTTCTTTGTGGTTTTTGGGCATACCTGAAAAATTTGTCTCAGTGAGAATAAAAATATGTGTGTTCAAAAAAAAAATCAGGAAAGTTCATTGCTGTAACTTTAATTTTTTTCTTCACTTTTCCACCTGTGTAGTTCCCATATTACAGTATTGGGAACATAATAGGTAAAGTCTCATTATTAGAATACTTCGCCAATTTTTCAAGTATGCTTTCAAATTTCCCTTCCATTAACTGGCAAAACTAGTAACTTCCCCAACTGCAACTGAAAATTAGAGACTTCTCTAGTGGTTTTTTTAACGGGCAGTGGTGTTACATCTGCTTATTCAAGAAAACTCAGTTCCACTTTCCTGTGACTACTGTTTGATCTCCATGCAGGTTTTCACATTCAAAGTTGTTACTGGTAATGGGCAAAACGCCCTTCTACTGAACAATTCTAAAAATCAATCAAATGTTAGGGAAAAAGCATAAACCAACCAATGCTGGCTAGCAATGGATCTGCTTAAAGGGCTCAGGTCTTTCTTCAAACATAGTCTCTTAAGATGGGAAAGGATCACCGGTGGGACTGATTTCCTTCTGTTTTGTACTCCACTGTCAAATACCTTCCAAAGTGGCAACTCTGAACTCTCCATTAATTTATAACTTGTTATTATTTCTTAACCACATTTCCATGAACATAAATACCTAAGAGTATAAAGCTCACTGAATGATGTCCTTCACTGATTTCTGGAAGCCTTGTGTCTTTTATACTGTGGGATCTAATTGAAAATGTTCACAAAATCTTTGTGTTTTTATCAAAATTGGAAATTTGGAAAACCTCTGTTCATTTCATCCATGGTATCAGTGAGGTTCACTTCAGTGGGTTTTACAGATTAGCAAGGCATGAAGGCTTAGAATCCATTTGTAACATAATGTTTCAATGACAAGAAATGACAAGATTCTGGAATTTCTTCACAGTATTTCATAAAGCTGAACGTATAGTTTCCATAATTCAAGTCTTCCTGAGGAATTCTGTTCTCATAAATGAGAGAGGAAGAGAGACAGAGACAGTTACAATACACAGACAGAAACAGACAGATTTTTAGGATGGATACTTTTATTAATAGATTGGACACTAAACAGTTGCATTTATGTGAATAGCCAAAACTTTCATATTGGAGCAGATGAAAGCCCCATTTACCGTCTCCCCAGTAGTGAACAGGAGTGAATGCTTATGGAAGAGCAAATAAAAAATGTGGCAAATAAAAAATAATGGCAAATAAAAAATAATACGAATGCTCTAGTATTTCTCACCATCTTGCAATCAGTGGTATTAAGCTATCTAAGCTAAGGGCAAACAACATTCATGCCATTGTATTTAATAAACAGACCTATCTTCCATTAGCTATTTAATCTCATTTTGAACCAATACAAAGTTTTGGCCTCTATGACATTCTGTGTTAATGAATTCTTAATTTTGCATTGTATGGGGAAAAAAATTTTGTACTTTACATCTACTGCCTCAACAACATTTGGGAGCCTCTTACTCCCTGTATTCTGAGATAATGAATCATACCGTTTTCACCAGTTGTGTACCATTCACGGATTATGTTCACATTCATAACAGTCATCTTTCCAATATAATACACAAACATACATACAACAGGAATATTAACTATTCTCCTTGAAACTTACACAACTTATACAAGTATCTTAATATTTTTCATTAGGTCATGAAAGCATAGCAGTATGCTATGTATTAGTGGAATTAAGGTGTCATATAATATCACTTTCTCTTTTTTCTTCTCCAACTTTTTATTAGAAATTTTAGCCATAAAATATAGGAAACTTAATCCTGCTCACTGTGTCCTTCTAACCTTCTAAGTGACTTTCCAAAGGGGATGCAAATGGAAACTTGAAAATGTGACAACTTATTCATTTGTGATGTCTAAGTAGCCAATTTTCATCTTTTAAATAAAACAGGATGTCAACATACTGTGTAGAACTGCTGTTACGATGTAGTGGACTTTTAACTGACTCATCTGTAAGCATACAAATGCTTACTAAAAAGAAATTATAACTGTGTTAGTCATCTGCCTTTATCAAGTAGAGTTTCCCTTCCCCAGATGGTAAGGAGCAAGAATGCCATGTTCAGCTGATCATGTTGCAGTTGGGAACTCTTGGACTTAATTTCCCAGATACTCCAACCCATTCTACATCCACATCATTTAATGGACATGCGAGTTTACAATAGACTGTGTCCTAATTTTTGGACATGGTGGGGAAGGGCAACAAAACAGTCTGTGCTGTGGTTATGAGATGAAAAAAGGTCTGTGGTTCAACATTCTCTGACAAAGTGCTGGGTAAGCAACCTTAACGGGCAGTCAAGATGATGGTAAATCACAGGACAGATTCTTAGGTTTGATTAAGGACTGTAAATCCAGTGGATCCTCTCTCCAAAGACTGCCTGGGTTGAAAGGGAATACCTGGATGGCTGAGAAAAAGCATTCAACAGTATTATAAAAAATCAGTAACATTTCTGGGTCACAAATTCATATTGGCCGATCTCCAGCTGGCAAAGCAACTCTATAGGATCTGAAGCAAGAGAGCATCAGAGCAGCCTGCATAAATGACTGAAACAGAGGAATGGAAAGATGACACAGAAATACTGTCCTCTCCATTCAGTGTAGTGCTGGGCACAGCTCAAGTGTTACTGCAGAAAACTGTTGCACTTGTGCTTCCATCTTTCCATTTACCTCTGGGTTGAGTCTGCTTTTAGAGGAGGTCCAGTAACACCAGTAGTATCTTGCATGTTTTCCATAATTATCCAAGCAGATCTGCTTGGATTCAACATATGTGGCTCACTCTGCCAGGCTCCTGGTAATAACTGTTAACAGAAAGATCTGCCAGTCTTCACACAGAGATGAGGGGTTTAACATTTAGTGTTAGAAAAAAAAGCATAGTGTCTGAAGAGAAGTGTGTTAAACCACAGAAGGGTTTGCAGAATATCTAACTTAACATGAGGTTTTCACCTAGCAGAGAAGACAAGGTGTCTTAACTTCTGTAGCACTCTACAGGAGTCTGTAGGAGACGCTCATTTCCCTTCAACAGGAAGGGAAATGAGCTCATCTCTTAACATGAAATCTGCTCCACAGTTCAGAGCCTTTGTGATCTGTTGTACCCCATCACTGGCAATGCAAGCTATTCAACCTGGCAGGAATCTAGAAGTTACAAAGCCCAAAGGAAATAATTTGGGCATTTGCCCTTTGCCTACCCTGAGGTGTTTACCAAGGCATGTCCTAGACGGACTCATTTGTTTTCCTTCTTGTTTTTCTAAGAGGCTGCTATTAAGTTAAACCTATATAGCAGTACAGTCAGTTCTAAATAACAGGGTTATAAAACTGAAAGAAGCTACTATAGCCCAGACCAATTGCTGGTTTTATGTCATGAATACTGCTAAACATAGCACAGGAAGACTTCCTTCTCTCCTCCTCCCCACCCCACGCATGGCTGACAGCTACATTTATCAGACTCCCAGCCCTGACAGTTAAAAAAATAAGTTAGTTTCCAAAGTTAAGATCACCTTCAGCAATAAGAATAGAGTCACTTATACTAGTTAAGATGTAATTCTATATTCATCTCTCTAGTTACCCGCATGACACATACTGAACCTAAAAGCAAGTTTTGAAAATAGATCTTTCTAAAACACACTCAAAAAATGAAATTCTTAGAATAAAATCTTAGTTTTGTTGGTATCACCATTTGCTTTTTTAGCTTGTCAGAGGCAATTGAGTTTCTTTGTTAAAGAAAAGAATGGACTGTTGCTGGAGTTTGTCTGACAATATAAAAACAAAAAATGCAATGCAAATACTTCAGAATCCTGCAGAAACTGTCTTTTAAAAAAACACCCTACCAGATTGGATCAGTTCTAAACTGCAAGCTCAAAGTACCAGCCTTTAGCATCATCAGTGCTTTTCTTATAGACCTTGTCAGACCATGCAGACAAAAATTTACAGTCTTGTGTGCCTAAATTTAGATGTTAAAAGCAGATCCAAAATTCTGACTCAGCCTATATATTTCAGCTGTACATATTCCATTGGGTCAGAATATCAGACTATAAACCAGGGAAATTCTAATTACATTAGTCCAGAAATGAAGGAACAGTTGAAGTCATCCTGCCATTGAACTAACTGCAGGCAACAGGAAGGCATTAAGTAGATCAGCTCATCAATAATGGAATATGTAGACTTTCAAAACTAAGTAGGTCAGTGGTACATATTTCTGTTTTATCCTTGGGTAGTCATTCAGCAGCCTGCTCACAGTAAACTCAGACCGGCTCCTTTCTGTTCTTACCAGACAGCCTTCAGCATCACAAAATTTACCAAACCCTGCCATCCCTGTTGAGAACTTGTGATCTGAAAATGCATGAGGATTGAAGCTGGATAGTTGAAGGCTGTCATCCAGGACAGCTGTGATGAAAAATGCATTGATATTGCTTATTCTGTATCAGCTGGGGGTGTGTAAGGAAACAAGCCTGTGTAGCTGCTAAAAGGTACAATTCTGCATAAATCTAATCCTGATCTTCTGTATTAAGTAGAATGCTTCCTATCAACAGGCATTACAGAGACTGTTGCAAATCCATAGAGATTTTTCCAGGGATTTGAGTGGGTTCTAAATCAATACCTAACATGACTGAAACATAACATTTTGAGATACTTATGTGAAGTGGTGTTACTTTTGGTTCTTTGACTAAGAAAATACCAACAGAAGAATAGAAATGCACTATTTTGGAAGTCCCACTTTTCAGTAGTGCTGTAGGGAATTAATTTGAATAATTTCAGTTAAAGGAAACTTGCTCTTTTTTCCTCTTTTTCAAATTGTTGCCAAAGGGATGTAAGTAGAAAGCTGCCCAGTCAGCCTACCAGATACTTGCTGAGTCTGTGCTAAAAAAAATGTCAAAGCTGATAGAAAAGGAGCTGTCCAGTTCAAAGTCAACATCATCCAGCCCTGCAGGAGAGTAGCACAAGTGGAAATGCAGAAGCAATTGTCTATTCAAAATTCAGGGCAACCATGACATCTAATACCTTCAGTAAGAATGCTGTTGATTGATTAACAGAAATCTGCAACAGGGTTCTTGCTGAGTACATTAATAACCAGCCAGGAGTTCTGATAGCTAAAGACAGTGTAGAAAGCTGAACAGATTTCCCCTGACAAGATTTAATAGGCATTATTTTTACTGCAATCAAACTAAATAGGAAAAGCAAAATCTAACAAACTTATCATTTCTCTAGGGCTACCCAGATGGTGACATCTCAGTATGGCACACCACACACAGGAAGACAGAGGGATTCAATAACTTGATAAGTATAGAGACCAGATATTAGTCAGTCTGGTAACTTCAACTGTTAAATAACATTTTTTGTTTGGGTTAGCATGGGCAACAACTAATACAGAACATATCAGTTGTTCGCTATTAATTTCACTGATAGTATCATATTACATTCAGAGAAAACAAAGTATATTCTTATCTCCTAAATGATACAAAACATTCCTTATTACTTCTGTTAAATCACAACATTTATTGGAGAACACATCCAAAATGAAAAAATACTCTAGAACATAAAATTTTTAAGTCTCATATATTTGCCATCCCAGGACACTTTTCATTTGTTCTCCCCACTCTCCTTAACCGAACAAGTAATTTATGTGAGTAATGAAAATAATCGTATTGTGCAGCTTTTAATCTATTATTCAATAGCTAAAAGGAAAGTAAAAATCACCCTTTCTATCAATAATTCAGCTTCAGTGCTAATGCAGCCATTCAGCTGCCCCCCTCACCAGGTCCTCATACATTTTTAATGCTTAGGCTTTTTGTTAGGAGGTCAAATGTGTGAATTCTGGTTAGAAACACAGTTACCAGGTGTGTGAAGGTCAACTAAAGAAAATACTCCTATTGCCAACAAAACAAATTAGACTGGCAGGACTGTAAAGGAAAACTGCACGGTAGGGTCCTCAATGCCTGACTTCGCTGAAGACCAGAAAGGTAAAATCCAGCTGCCAAAGCTGCCCTGACAGCCCTGACTGGTAAAGAAATGGAGCTCTTGGCAGTCCTAGTGAAGCACTGAACAAACTTCAGCCCCCTTTGATGTTGCAATACAGTATGTGTCCTAATTCAGCCTCTCCTGCAGTTACTGTTAGCTAGTCTATCAGGATCCAAACCCAGATGCTGGGGCAGGTCCTCTTTCCAGAGCACTGTAGACAAAAGGTCAAGGATCTGATGACAGCAGTGTTTCCCTCACAGCCAAATTTTTACTGGTTTGGATGATACTGTAATTTGGATACCTGCCACTAAACTTCAAACCTGGACTGCCTGGACCAGATCTCGGCATCTAATGAGTCTACCTGGTCTCTTTAGCTTTACTTCCAGAGAGGCATTTTTAGAGAATTGCTCTTTAAACACCACAACAGTTTTTAAAGCCCCAGAGGTATAGACGGCTTCCTCAGTCCACCTTTCCTGCAATGTGTGAATCAGGCACTTGCAAGAAAAACAAGAAATTTGTTAGCAAGGCTTTTTCATCTGCTAATAACCCCCTTTGAGAGCGTAATTTTCTCTAATAGTACAGTTATCTTCTTCGGAAAAGATTAGTATGTCAAAAAGTCTCTTCATGGGGGCTCCACAACCTCTGAGCTCAGACAGGCACCATCTCCTCTCAAGGGTGGCAAAGAAAACTCCTCTGAGTTGACACTAGAGAGACCTACGAACTTTTAGACCTCTCCCAGGAAGCAGTGCATGTGAGCCTGGCATCAAGGAGCTGCTATGATCTTTGCATGCCCTCCCATTCTGTCAGATGGAGGGGTTCTGGCACCGAGATGGGACCCTTCCCACATGTTCCTGGAATAAAACATTCCTCCCCCAGTATGACAGGCTGCCCCAATCAGTCTCATTCCTCTGCTGAAGGGTCAGCAATTTAGCTGAAGTTCTGAACTGGAAGTGGTTCCATTTTATTTTTACCTCTTTGAAAACTCTACATGACCCAACACTTCTTATGACAGAAAAAGTGAAGGATTTGCCTTATTTCATCATGGCACAAAATGAAGCCAGGACTTTGTAAGCTACATCATCAAGGTTAGTTGACCATAGAGAATATTCAGGCAAGTGTAAATTTCAATTTCAGCTTTGCAAAATCAAAGAATAAAGATCATGTGATCATTTCTGTTGCTGCCATGCCCACATATTCCAGACCCAGATGTCTGACTTGACTTGCTTCCCCTTTACCCTCCTTCTCCCCTCATGTTAAGTGCTGTATAAACAAAGATCTGTTTTGGGGTCTGTACTCCAAAGAGCTAGAAATGATGTCTAAAAATGACAATGCAAAGCAAATGCCCACAGATGGATACAGACAGATGGAAGAGTACAAGGAAAATGAGACAGTACCAGCCACCCCATCAGAAATGGAAGTGTCATCTAGTGTTATCATCTTTTAGGGATGGACTTCCAAACACAAGAAGCCCTGTAGGACAAAACATTACATTTCTTCTTTGGAAACATAACAAGGAGACAATGCAGACTGGTATTGTTGACTAATCATAAACAAGAATCAGTATTTAGGTAGATTAGGATACAACTGACATGATAGAGATTGGCCTTCAGAAGCCCTGGAAGGGATGTCAACCACCAAATGATGGATGTTATAGGGTAAGAGAAATGAGGGAAAATACGCAAAGCGACAGGTATTTGGTTAGCATAACCAGACAGAAGAATACCATATTTGTGACAACATTCTGAGTGGGTATGAACATGCTTATCAAGGCCAGAGGAAAGGGAAATTCTGATACCTTGGAAGTAATACGAACAGAATGTGAATTACAGCCTTAGTCATATGGATAAAAGGATTTTATGAACAGAGTAGACCAGATGCAGACACAGTCTGGATGAGAGAACAGAGAGAGAATTCTGAGTGAAAGAGCACTGTGGTGACTTGCAGGATAGTAGGCTGTTCCCAGCAAAAGAAAAGGAGGTGGCTCAGGAAAATTAATTGCAAACATACTTAGACCAGTTTGGTACTTACTAATGATCGCTAGGGTCTTGTTTGCTGACCCTAACTTTAGCAAGTCAGCAAATACACCACAGATGTGCAACACAAAGATGACACAGGATTCACTGCAATCCAGACTGACTGTGCCCTGCAGACACAGCCAGTTTGTACTTGGCAATCAATGAGCCAGATGCAGTTGTAAGACTAACTGCCTGTAAATGATGTCTTTTTTTAAAACTGCAGAATTTGAGAGACTGTATTGCATTCATTACCATTTCAATCAAGAGCAGCACAATGCAGCACTGACAAGATTCAAATGACTATCCAGTATAAATAACCTGAAAAGCTCATGATAGCTAGGGGAAGAGATTATTTACAGACTATTTTATTATAGGCTTCCTATTTGGCAAAGATTTTGCACATGTGAACTTGTCCCATGCATCAGACAGATGCTGGCAGCTGTGCAGGCAGCTCTTCCATAAAGAGAGATAAGAAAAGAAATAAGGTTGGGGAAGGTGTAATGGAGGCATGGAAAATTGATTTTTCAGACTGTCTGTGACCTTGACTCAGAGGTTGAACATGAGCTGTGAAGCAGACAATGAGAATGAGGACAAGCTACAGACAGCAAAACTGCAAACTTTGTTTGCAATCAGAGATCACAGACAAATTTTGACAGCCCGACCTTACCCCCATAATCAAGTGGACTAAGCATGTGTTGATATTTTAACTTGCAGGGACAGTTGGGTATTTATGAAAGCACAACAGAGCTCAAACACTATTCCTCTCAGAGATAACATTTTAGAAGGATGTTATTCAAGTCACTTGTGATAAAAAAAAAGGAAGATAAATTTCTATACAAAATATCAGTTATTTTATTACATTGCGATACTCCCATTTGTTCACATGCTCACAAAATACTTCCACTAATTCATCTTCTGGTCTGAAATTTTTTAGGATGGGTCTGCAGACATGGAAAGATTCAAAGAAAGAATGTAGTCATGAAGGTAGAGAAAAATGCTAGTCTCTGGTAAACTACATGAGATACAGTTAAGAAAGGCAGGGAAGAGTGGTGGCCTAACATTTGCAGTTTGTCACTGCATTATGGGGACAGATACAAACTCATCTGAACAGTTTGTTCAGAACTGCAGAACAACCAGGGACCACATTACTACTACATGACTATGTTTCTCCAGCAAGAAACAGTCCAAGAGGCTCTATTTCTGTTTTCTTTCTGTGCCTTTTCTGTTGTGTAGCTTGGGGAAAGAAGGGACTAGCAGGTTAGGCTAGGTCCACACTTAAGAGTGCTTTGTCAGCACAGGTATTATGTATTATAATATTATGCGGTATGTTATGCTGGCACAGCATTCTAAGGCAGATGCAGCTTATAACAGCAAAAAAAGTTTTTACAGTATAACTTCTTGATTACCTGGGATTGACAAGTTTTGTTTTTTTTTTTTTTTTTAAAAAAAAGGTGGCTTCTGGCAACATTACTGTCTGTCAGGTCACACCGCAGTGTCCTGATCTGTGCATAACTGCATCATAGCAAAATCTGTAGTACAGTCCTGGCCTTTGAGCTATGGAGGAACCTCTGCTCTGCCTAGAAAACCCTGCTTTGTCTTCTTAGGACTTCTAGAGTGGCATATAAAGGCTGGAGAAGGACAGGGCGCGCGCACTGGATTTCTTCCCTGTGTAAAGCTCATTCTGATTCAGGCTGAGAATTTGAGTTCTACAGGCAAGCAAAAATGCACAGCATTCAGGGACATATTATTACATAAAGGACCAATTTACAGCATCAAGATCCTTTGGCCTTTGAGCAGAGTTCCTCTTAACTCACAGGGCACCAGCATGGCTGCACTTTGGTGTGGGCAGTCAGTCTTCAGCAGGACTGAAATCCAACCTAGTATTGCCAGTAATATCAGGAGTTTCCTACAAAATGTGCTTCTGAATAGAAATCATAGTACTCTGTTTTGTTAGTGTGCAATAGTGTGCTCAAGATGCTATTCAGAAATGATACATGGCCTGAGAAACTGAGGTGACTGGGAAATGAAAGCCAGTCCTGCAAAATATTTTGTTTTTAAGAAATTGGGCCAATTCATGATTACAGTATTTTAAAACCATATTCTTTATGGAAAGGGAGTTTCTGAATATCTCCATGGCAGACCACTGAGATTGATTATCTGTCTGTTTTGTGTGTGCTGCTTATGATCAATTTTGTTCTACTAATTGGCAAATCTTCTAGGCAGTGAGGCATTTTTCCTGTTTTCCTGGAAGAATTTTTTTGTTCCAGTAAAACTGAATTTTCACAAAGAATGTTTAAACTTTTGAAAAGTAGTGCATTCCCCATCTGAAAATCATTCCATCAGAAAATTCCCAGCTAACTTCTAATCTACACAACCAGCTGGAGCAATTAGCTTTGCGTGATAATGCTAAAGCAGAGCTATTAACTAACATTGGCATCAAGGTTACAGCAATTCAATGGCCAGGCTAGACAAAGAATGCTTCAGGGCATTCCCTCATGGTAGAAACTGCTCCTGCAAAGAGGCTGCCTCAATTTCCCTTTCCCAGTGTCTACTTAAATTAAGTTAATCAGCTTTCTTTGTGTCTATCACTTGCCAACAAAGAGCTATTTTCCATAGTGTTTCATGATACTATCTGTTTTAAAAGATAAACCCTATT